>JABSMS010010693.1:0-13466 GCA_018902275.1 Aleiodes sp. PSUC_FEM 10030003
AAAAAAATATTTCTATTTATGAAATAAATACTTATGAATGACTTGATCACGAATAGGTGTTTTCATTCAAAAATTTTGTCAAAATTCAAAATTTTATTTCAAGTACTATAACTTTTTGAACTGTACGATAATTTTACGGCCCTGAAAACATAATTTCATGTCCCCCATCTGCCAACCCTGGGTCCTTCTCATTTTCAATCTTTCGAATGAATCATCTATTCATAGGTGAGAAATTGTGCCACTTTATTTTTCTCATGAATGAACATGAATGAATGAACTGTGGATCAATCAACTCATTATTCTAAAAATTCATAAAATATCCCAATTACTTAGAATATAGTGAATATAAACTGCGGAACGATTGTAGAAATCAACGAGAATACGTACACTCAAGTCAGTCACCGGCTTGCGGAGATTATCTTGGAATTCAAAAAGGATCGAAAAATATTTCCGAATAACCGTGTTTGTTCCCCAAATTCTGCTCAATAGAAAAGATATTCAAGGGAACTGCGCTACATCTCTTCAATTCCAAGTTATTTGAGTAGTGAGATAGTGAAAGACGATAGGTCAAGAAGATTACTGAATTCTTCCGCGAATATCTTCGCAAGAAAGGAATTGAGAGGAAATTCACATTTTTCTTTTTGAAAAAACCTTGATAATTCTCAAAAATAGATCTTTCTATTGAATTTTTTCAATCCAAATCCGATAATACCTGAGATATTCGGAGAATAATAAAAAACTTGTGAATGTTCGGAATTTTCTTCTCCATGGAGATCAAACAATACCACAAAATACTGTTCCACCTGTTTCCATTATATATTACGTCGCTTAGTGCTACACTTGTCTGGCGGATGCAATGAGTAATGGTAATGGTGATGATGGTAATGAGTCAATAGCACAACAATGGACACAAAATAAGCTTAGCAATTGCGGGGTGTATTCCATGAGCATGGTACAAATTGGCCAGAAGTACCTGAATACATTCAAGGGCAATCAACTCATCAGTGTAAAAATTACTTTACAACTCAGCCCTGAGCAAATTTCAGGTAGTCCGGAGCTCGGCGCAATAATTCCATTACCACTCCTTTTACCTGGGGCCTAATCCGGTCATAAATCGTACCCCCCCCCCTCCTCAATTATTCAATTACGAATATTTCGGTTATCTGACCCTTCCGGAAAGAAACTGGCCTTCTCTGGACTGAAGAATCTTCAGACTATTTTTTTTTTAATTTCAAATTTTGCCTGCTCTTGGCCAACATTTTATCAATGCTACTCAATGGAAAACACGGGAAGGTAGTAGGCGTCTTCTGTCGGAAGGAGATGGAAAAAGGTTCAAGGGATTAAATTTGGCTAGTGAAAAATCTAGTTTGACGCATTAGCGTGCGCGTTTGCTGCTAAGGTTTTCAAACCTGGTTTGTAATTACTTAGTGATATTAACGTTGATTCTGAAAGATTTTCATCCGTTAGAGATGATCGCTGCAATGATTTGATATGTCTTGCTTTTCCGATGATTCTTAATGTCTTAAAGGAATTATATTTTTTTTTCCATTTCCATTATGAAAAAAATATTGTTGAAAACAATCTAATATTTGTGCCATTGGTTTTTCGAAAAAGATATTTTTAAAAAATTAAAAAAAGTTGTTGAATTTACTGAATTTCGTTCATTGAAATAGATAAACTGAACTGAACAAAATTCAGTGAATTCAATAACTTTTTTAGTTATTTGGAAGAAAACTTTCTCTAGAAACCAATAACACAAATTTTTAAATATTTTTATCACTATTTTTCTCTCAGTATACACCTTTCAAAAAATTACAAAAATTTTAGAAAAATTGAAAAATAATGCGAAACGATATGTTTTTAACAATTTCGTAAAATTAAAAAAAAATAGAAAAATTACAGTCTCTTGCAGAAAAGTATGAAATCGACGGTCCCTACTAATAACCAAGAAGAGGGGAGAGGGGCAATTGGACGGACTCAAGTAATAGGATTATTGTCAAGCATTGTCCGCAGTAATGAAGGTCAGGAGCACCGCGAGCCCGAAGATCTCGATTTGCCCGGGGCTGCTCTAACTCATCGTAAGAAATTGACATCAGATCGAGTTGATGTGACATCAGATCGCTTGATATAGAGCGAATCATGTGATACCTACGTATTGAATAATATAAAGGGGACTATAAGTGACAGAGCTCTGCAATTTCGTTTTTCTAAGTAAAGTTTTAATCGAAAGAATTTCTTTCCATCCGACTTTGTAGTCTGTAGGGAAGTGCCGTCGCTTTCATCCTCACGGCCGTGAGATTGCTTTATGATCACATACAAGGACAAAGTTGTGAAAATCGAGTGAACCGACTCAGTCATGGCTAGCCTTCGCGGTTTTGAAAATGCGGCAGCAATGCAGTGTAAATACCGTTTTAGATTAAAAACGGCGTTTATGCTGAATATAAACCCTTCATTTGTGCAGGTTATACTCACGATATATACTGTGTTAATGTCCTTTAAATGTTGTGTTAATATCGTGTAGGTGTCGTTTGAATACTGTGTAAATGCCGTTTGAATACTGTGTGAATGCCGTTTAGACGCTGGATGAATGCCGTTTAAATGCTGCTTAAATGCCGTTTAAATACTGTTTAAATGCTGTTTAAATACTGTTTAGATGCCCTTTAAATGCCGTTTAAATGCTGTTTGTATGCTGTTTGAATATCATTTAAATGCTGTTTATGCCACGTAAACACTGGTTGTCAGTAGTGTTAGAAGTTAAGGAATCAATATTGAACTTAAACTGAAACTTTTCAAGAAGTTGATATTTTCGATATAATCCAATGAATTAGCATGAAAAACTCAGATACGACGGATGCTACGCTATGTCGAATAATGAGAACTACTTTCCTCTAATATTCGGGATGAAATAATATGGTCTAGGGGGGATTTAGTTATATACTTTTTGAGAAAAATGTCAATGAAATTTTTTTGTGAAATAGTTATCACCAGTTGAAACTTCACGGAGCTAGTTTATGAGACTGTTTTTGAGGATTCATATTTCGATTGGACATCAGAATTAATTAATTTAAGAAATAATCATTTGGATTTGATTTGATATAGACTTTAATATGTTTGTAAGAAACTTCCGTTAATTAATGATAATTTGCTGAATTACTGAAGTAATTTATGGATAATTTGTTAATTTATGATGACGGTAAAGTGAATCTACAATAGTAATGTAATGAAGGTTGAAATGAAGGATTTGCAAGATCACTTTCTTGTAACCGTGCAGTGTCCACGCACAGGCGTCATGGGTAAATCATGATTGTTAGATGAATCCTGCAGGGGATCGTCTGTACAGTCATTTCATTTGTTAGATGAACCATTCGGGGAATTGTCTTTTAGAAGCAATTGATGAATGAGCTTACTAGTGAAAGAATTAAGTATGAAAAGACTCAAGAATATAAGAATAGAAATTACACAGTGGGTTAGTTTGGAGTTGAACAGAAGGAGCAAATTTAAACGAGAGACGAAGCGAATGGACAGTTTATTAAAAAATCGTCTGTCAAGTTAATAAATATTGTAATCTAGAAATATAAAATCTTATGTATTTAATAAACAATATCGCTGAATTCGATAATAATGCTTTGAACCATTGCAAGCCCTCATCTTTCCTCTTAAATGTTCCATGTACATAATTTTGGTAGTACATAATGTCAGTTCGATTGATAATGAAAAGATTTTGTAAATACCATTCAAATGCTATTTATGTACGGTGTAAATATCGTATAAATGCTATGTGAATGTCGTTTGAATGCTGTTTAAACTCTGTGTAAATGCCATTCAAATGCTGTTTGAATGCCGTTTAAATGCTTTTAGAATGCCGTCCAAAAACTGCATAAATAGACGGTGTGAATGCCGTGTAAACACCCAATTTACACGGAATTAATGCTGCATTTCCAAATCCGCGAGGGAGACTTATAGGCACAATCGTGGCTGTGTTCGAAACCTTTATTTAATGGACGATCATGAGTCAGAATTTACTATTGTCCAAGAGGTGACAAGATTTCTCAATAAGACTGATAGAAATTATCAACAAATAATGTACTTTTTGGTATTCGAAATTGTTAATAAAATTCATTTCATTTCCTCCCCAAATATTATTCCTCAGGGAGAGCTGCTATGTGATTGAAGTCTTCACGAGCTTCCTTCATTCTCAACAACACCGAGTATCACCATTCACATGTACATGGTTATTAAAAGAAACTATTTTGATTAGAAGTCATGTCCATGCACATAAAAAAATTACCATGAAGATCGTCATGATGTCGGCAATGGATACTGTCACGAGGCTAGCTATCGTCTTCAAGATCATTCATATCTGCCATTGAGATCTCATGATCTTTCATTCCAAATATTTCCACACTTCTTGTCGTATCCATGTGGAACATTTAAAATCCCCATCATAATTGAATCAATCAACCGAATTAAGCAACCGAGATTCAGCAGGTGACCATGAACACGAACAATGACGGAAACGGAGTCCTATGTCATGAATCACATATTGCAACCATTTTGCATTTTCAGCCATGTGGGTTCAACCATGGGCATGGACATCAAATATCAAATGAAGCAAAACTGGCTTAATACCATGTGTAGAGCCATGAACGCAAACTAGCACAATAGTCAGACATTTGGCCATGACAAATGTCCGGAATTCACATGACGACAGTCATGGTCCACAACTATAGCTGCGAACATCACTCCACGTCACGAGTACGGGCTCGAAATTTTTCCGCGCGTGAGCGCACAGCTACGCGAAAAAAAATTGAAAAAATTTCTCGTGAAAAAAAAAATTCTAATACAAAAAGTTTAATACAGAAATTTTTCTCATGAGAAATATTGGCAGGAGAATATTTTCCTGAGGAAATGTTGGTAGAAGAATATTTTGCTGGAGAATTTTGTCTGCGAAACTTTTGAATGAGAGAAAGAAGCTGTCCACCATTGCGGGGTTATCAATGACTCTCTTTAATTGCTGAGAAAATTCCCCACGGAAAATGTGGTTCAAAATTGGCTGTCAGAAATTGCTTGAACATGTCAAATGCTGTCAAATACCGACTGAAAATGAGACGTGTTTTTTTAGATCATTCCCATGAATTAGCGAATATCACTTGTTCTCATTGTTATGATACGAAAAATCGAAGACTAACTAGATGTTGCGCTCATTGTCGATTGCCTCCATTGGTTTCACCATCATTGTTGACGTTCTTTAACAGAATCTTCACTAATTCCAGACATATCTATCTCTTCTGAATATCTCCATCGAAAATCATCGAATAATCATATGAAATGACCAGAAGTGATAAAAAATGATCCCAATGTTAAGCTGCTTCTCAATTTTTGAATTTGAATAATCTGCAAATATCGTTGAGGGAGCGTGGAATGAATTAAGTGATTGATCTCGTCAAAAGAAAATTAATCTGAAAAATCAAGAAAGGAGGCTTAAAAGATCGTTCTGGGGGAGAATCACCCTACTTTTATCTGGTTAAGTGGAATGGAGTGAGCCTTTGATGATATCTTCAATGTTATCTGAAGCTTTCAAATATTATGAATATACTTCTTCGTTAGTTTCACTACGAGAAAAGATCTATCGTGCCTTCTCATTTCTCAATTATTCAGTATTGGCTTTGGTATGATGTTTCAGCCAACTGAACAAAAATTCAACCATTAGGACTTTCCAACGAATTCCAAGCTCTCAGAATACGTGCTGTTTGAGAATAGTTATTTAAGGAGAACAATTCTTACCGATATTTACGGAGGAATGAATATTTATTAATCCTTCCTGCTCATACATATGCTTTGAAACTCATCCAGCCCATGTGTTCGATGAGAAGAGCTGGATATGTGGTAAAATTTTAATTGTAAGCGAGATGACAGGATGGATTTTATGAGAAGCGTTTGAGCGTGGTTAAATGAGTAAAAACACGCGATTTTTCGATGAAGTCACTTTTATTAGATAAATAACTGTCGAATCGATTAACAATCAATGTCACTTTTTTTACTATCACAATTTAAACTAATAATTTGAGTAGATCGATTGAGTTTAGCAATAATAATCAATAATAATTTGAGTTGGACGAGTTAATTTATTTCTGAGAAAAAACTTTCACCATGTGTTTCCACTGACTTCGGAAAATTGAGGGAGAGGGAGAAATTGATAAAATGCCACTGCTTCTATCTAACGACGATGTTCTTAGATGGGGGTCGTAAATTCTCATCAAAGTACGAAGCCAGAAGGAATTTTTGATTGATCCAGTGTGCTGAGCTAATCAATCTATGTCGTTCGGGACGGGTAGTAGTACGAGCTTTGCGATAGGTCGTTGTAGAGTTGAACTAGACGGAGATTTTGATGGAAATTACTCTGGTGTGACCATCAGTTCCCGGATGTAGAGCAGTCACTCGACTGAGAGACCAGTTTGTGGGAGGAAACCTCTGATCAGTGAGCAGGACAATAGAGCCGATCTGAATTTCATTAGATGGTCGGTGCCACTTCGAGATGGACTGAAGATGCTGGAGATAACTAGTGGACCACCGATTCCAAAAGCTCTGAACCTTCTGCTGAATGAGCTGCCAACGAGAGAGAAGAGCAATGTTCAGTTCTTCTAACGAAGATTTAGGCGGAGCGGAGAGAGGTTGTCCAATCAGGAAATGTCCCGGAGTGAGAGCATTGACGTCATCAGGATCCTTAGTGAGTGCTTCCAAACGTCAAGAGTTTTGAGAGCAGCTTCTATTCGAGCTGGTAAAGTAGTGAGTTCCTCGGAAGTTAAGAGAGACTCCGGTTCAGGTTTCCACAGTTTCTCACACTGTGTTTCCCCAGGCAATTATAGCATAGGTCGAGATGGTCAATTATCTTCTTGGGTGCAACTGGAGTTAATCCACGAAATTCAGAGCAAGAAACGACATAATGCTTCCCTTTACAGTAGGAACATAGGTACTTATTAGAGTTTTTCACCGCTGACTAAGTTATGGACTGTATGTTCGAGTTGTTCGATTGATTCTGCTGTGGATTTACCAGTGTTTGAACTGGATGAGACTGAGCTGAAAGCCGATTGACTTGGGCCGACGACTTTTGTTGTGAGTGATTTGGTTGGGCAGACGTTGTGAGTGAGTACATTTCGAGACTCTAATGTGCGCAGGTGACCTCTCAGAAATTTCAATAATTGATCCTTTGTGGGGAATTCTGTTGACTCACCAATGTTATCCTCCCATGCTTCACGCAACTTCTAGTTGAGCCGAGCGACTACCGTATAAATCACAACTTTGCTCCATTCTTCGGTAGGGACATCAAAAGCCTTGAGAGCACTTAGACAATCATTAACATCGGTCAAAAGTTCATGGGACTCCGTTGAGCTGTTCGAGGACATTTTTGTTGGCCGAAAAATATTTTCTAAATGAGACGTGATAATTAATCGTTGGTTTTCATACCGATCCGTGAGAGTAACCCCGGCAATGGCGAATGAGTCCTCAGAGACATCGAGATTTGCTACGAGTTGGGCGGGTTCCTCCGATAATGAAGAGTGCAAATAATGCATCGAGTCCTGAATCAGGATCAGTTAGTCGGGTAAACATGTCTCTGAAGGACTGCCATTTCAAATAATCACCCGAAAAATTCGGAAGTCGAATGTCCGGAAGCTTACGACGTGTCGAGTTGATCGATCGATTCGGTATGTTCTCATTGGTGCGTCTAGTCATTCAAGTCCAGTCCGAACTCAAACTCGAGTAATTCGTTGAGTAGTACCTTGACTGGTAAATACCAATCGAGAGTTTCTTTGCATGAATTCGAAGAATAGTATTCATGGTCCAGCAAATTCTCTATTGTAGCGCTATTACTGACTATGTCTTCGTGTGTTTTTTCGAATTTCCTCCGATAAAATTCCAAAAGTTTGATTTCAGCCTTAATCGCGTTTGCCCCGAGAGCAAACGAGGCGAGTTGCAGCCTGATTATTAGCCTCATAAACCTTCTTAATATAATTTGACTTCGATATCTGACTACGACAGAGTATGTCAATGTCCATCTTGTTGTCCATGTAAGTGTATAACGAAATGATCGATGGAAAAAAGTCAAAAAGAATTCAAGACTAAATTCAAATTCAATTAAAAAATTTGAAAACTGCGATAATTAATTAATTGAGTTGACCAAATCCGGAGAAAGTTCTTCAAAAATGAATGAGCGAAGAGCAGAAAATGATTTGATTAATTAATTGATTGGTTTTCTCTCCTTTAATTGAAGAGAAAGTCGATTCAGCTATTCCACACGATGAATTGCTTAAGTTTCGGATCCCAATGCTGAGCGATACTGAGGAGATCCCTTAGGTAGATGTAGATCCCTGGGTTGAGCTGCACTGCCTTGAATTTGACTCAGTGGATCCCTGGGTTGAGCTGCACTGCGATGAATTTAATTCACTGGATCCCTCGGTTGAGCCGCACTGATCGAAGTTGAATTTTTTGAATTCAAGGTTCCGCGACTTGAGCTCCACTGGTGGAAAAACCGCCCTTCAACCACGCTCCTCAAAAATGAGAAGAAACCGATAAAAAATGCGGAAAAACCGCAAAATATTCCGTCGATCCGGCTCGAAGAACCAACATATTTGATGAGAAGATCTGGGTAAAATTTTAATTGTTAGCGAGATGACGATGGATTTCATGAGGAGCATTTGAGCGTAGTTGAATGAGTACAAATTCGCGGTTTTTCGATAAAGTCACTGTTTATTCATTAAATAACTGTCGAATTAATTACCGATTAATATCACTTTCTTTACTATCACAATTTGAACTAATAATTTGAATCGATCGATTGACTTTAGCGATGATAATCAATAATAATTCGAGTTAGATAATTTTATTTATTTCTGAGAAAAAACTGTCACGTTGTGTATACACTGACTTCGGAGAATTCAGTAGGAGGGAGAAATTGATTTAAGATGGCAGGTGTCCTGATTCAATACAATGAATCAATTCAAGAGCGCGTTCCAGGACACCTGTCAATTATGTGGCCCCTCAAGTGTCGCAGATGGATAGGTCAGGGTCAAGACCGATAACCGATAAGGCAGGGCCAGTCTGGTTGTGTTTGTGAGATTGTTATGGACGCCGTCCATAACCAAACACCATGACAATTTCCAAAGTTACTTTCCGTCAGCAGTCTCACATGACTTCTGCGGGAGGACACAGCGCATGAACTCACCACACAAGTGATAGATTATAGTCATACAATTCAGTAATATGAATAAATATCGGAGACTAGAACGTTCTCACTTGGATGTTAGGATGATAAGCAAACGCACTCAACATAATATGTGATCGTCCGCATGAAAAGGCACTACATGACAGTCTGTACAATTGGAGCCAAAAATAATGACGATTGTTCAACAAATAATGATGCTATTGAATGTTAGGAGAAGGATTCAAGATGACTCTGAGTGGCGACTGTTCATAGAAAAACACTGATTTCTCTAGAACTAGAGTGGACGAAGTGAGCCCTCTTGAAGAATTTGATACAACATTCATATGGACGGTCACATATGTATTTTCCTTTCCGTCACGAGTATACTGTTTTTGGCAGTGATCTCCAGACTGCAATAATTAGTCTTCGATAGCGGGAATGACTATATTTCAGCCTTATGATCTGTTCATGACAATTTTTTTTTCTATTACTTATAGTAACTGGCGAACCACCTCTCTGTATGAGTTACGGAGTTCTCTTAGCAATAAGAAGGGCACTGAGATCGGCTCGAAAAGATGCTGGAAATGATGAACGCTGGTTCCAGTTCAGTGAGTACAAGTTGACATTCTTTATCGTTAAGACCGTTGACCTCATGCATTCCTGTGGAACAGGAAGGATGAAACTTGAATGTAGGAATTGACGGAATCAATAAAGCCTGGCATAGATTAATTCATGATATGTCCCAGATCATGAAAAATACTTGTGTTGGCATGATACCAAAACTGTGTTATATGAATCTATTCACTTGGAATAATGGCTATCGATTTTCTGACAAACTATGCACCAAAATTCGATAAATTTCCCGATTCTATAGAAAAACTTTGATCCATGGAGTATCTGAGAAAATAATCAGAAAAATCACAAATATGAATAGTTTACAGGTATAAATTTGCGAAAGTAATATGAAAGAGTTCAATCTACTTATTGATGCTTGAAAGTATTCATAGAGTTATTATCTCTCATCGCAACAAGAAACTTTTCTATAGAGTGATTAAACCTGATTGATCATTCACCACGAAACGATGAAGATATTTGATGAGTTCCGATCTTCTAGCCCTAAGCAAAATTCTACAGTTTGAGTCCACCTCTTCGAATTTGTAAGATTTGCAGCTCGTTTCCTGATATACTGAATGTTACTTTAGTTCTATGAATCTATGCTCCAAAACTATTTCTGGCTGTTTCAGCGTGAAGATCAGCTAATTTAAGTTTGTTTTTCTATTGTTTTCAGATGGTCCTGCAACTACTGAAAAGATATTGATGGCATCTCTGACTGGCAAAGATCAAATGATACTATAATATGAAATTAAACTCTAAGGTAGTTTCGAGATATAACCTTTCTCTCGATAGTTTCCTCATCATATGTATCAGCATTATGTGTAATGAAGAATATATGAACAGGATGATTCTGGGCAAATAAAAAAAGAGTGCTGTTCTTCACGTCTCTCTCTCTGAATGAATCGTCGAGGATTCAGTGTAATAAGGCATTAGCACATTCCTGATTGTGATATTGATAGTGATAAGATTTTTGTAGTATTCAGTGATTGGCGTGGATCTCAGACAGATTCAGGTGTACATCGTCAGTTGCTAACCCTTTCATTTGGAATCTGTGATATTTTCCGGATCGCCAACTACTTCAGGACTTCAATTTTGAAAATATTTAGTCCTATCTATTCATACGTGAAGGATATAGCGCAATATATATAGTGACGGAGTATTCTGGTCACTTTAAAAATTGAAACCGAAAATAATAATTTGTTTGTCTCATTGAAAATTTAAATCCACTAAACGGACGGTCAACTCATACAAGACCGGTATTATTTTTATTGTCATTCCAGGTTTTAATTATTTGGTTATTCTGTAGTTTTCCCGCTTAAAACTGCTTCGAACATTGCCTCGAGGAGTACCGAATAGATTCTGATGATGATGACACTGAATGAACAGGATCAGAGATCTAACCATTATGTCATGTGTATCACATGGCAATTATTTGATCGTCGAAAGTGTGCGTAGTGAAGTCTACGCTGAATACTCTCTTTATTCCCCATCAATCGTCCGAAAGAATATATTGTGGCTCATAAATGGGGCTTTTCGCATGAGGGTGCTCTGTTTCGGACGAACGTTTTTTTTAAGTGAAACTTCTTTAGGCGCGCTCCTGGGTTGGGAGTGAATAGAAAACCCGCCCAAACCTGCATCACAGTGAAAAACTGAACGGAAGTGGTGGGCGTAGGTCGCACGGTGGCTGCAAACATTTAGGCTCGGAGTGCGCGTGGGAGGAATGCATCATAGACCTGGAGTAGGGCCTCTCAGGAGAGAGAGACAGGAAATCGAAAATAATGAGGAAGTGGGGTGATGCCTGAGCACAGGACATGGCAGTTCCAATAATATGCAGAACACGAATGTAGCTGCATTTCTCAAAGTTTCTGAGAATATTTTAGAAACTATGGGGAATAGCGAACTTTTCATAGAGGACTTAGTTGTAGCTCTTACGATTCTCCACGAAAAAGGATCCAAAACAAATTGTTCTATCTTGCTTCATTTCAGAGATATCCTTGGAAGAAGGAAAGATGGGGATATTATCCAGTTATCATTACATTGTGTATTTTCTATCGATGTTCTTTTGAGAATATTTCGGGAAGTGGAGGAAAGAGCAAGAATTTTGTAGAAATCCGTTTTGTAGTTCTTGAAAATTATTTACGAAAAAAGAATTAGGACAAAATTACGTAGTGAGGCGTCATGTGTACGTATCTTCGTGTTTTATTTACTGTGCTGAATGCAATTAGTTGTATTTTCAGGATTTTAATATTCACTAGGGCCGTGGAATTCCACGTCTACAAAAAGAAAATAATCAAATTGCTAAGAAGCCGAAATTTATAAATCAGTGTGAAATGGAACAGTTTATCATGTGAACATCAACCTAGCGTTCGTCGTTTGAAAGTGATCTGATTGAATTTCGATCGATCAATTAAAAATACAGCCAATGATTAAATGTTTTAATTCGGATATTCTGGTTCAGGAATAATGAAACGGAGTGAGATATTATTTAGTGAAAGAAAAGGTAAACCTGAAGTTTTGTATGGAATGGGAGAAACTTTCAGGTCCTCCAAAATGTCAGCAAAAATGTACTTTAAAATCTGTCACATCTGACAGAAACAGTTCGGACTCAATTCATGTTCGAAAGGAGATTGCAGGGCACAATGATTCTTGTGAGATTTTCTTGAGAATCTAAGATGTTGTTCCTGAAGATCACGAACACCTATCCTTAAATTCCCAAATGGACTTCTAATACTGTTTGAAATGTTATTTTATATTGGAAGTTATTTTCAATGGTTCAATATTTTTAATGTTTGAAAGTATTTTCGATCTTAAATAACATTTGAAATAGAATTATAAGATCACTTGAAAATTCAATGGTGGGTGTTGTTAATCTTCATGGACAACACATTAAATTTTCATGAAAATCTCACTAGAACCATTTTGCACTCCAGCCTTCTTGCATAATACGTTGCTTCATTCAATGAATTCTGAAGCAGAATATTCAAATTCTAACTCATCGACGGTATTTCCAAACAATTGATAGGAATGACATTAGTTAAATTGTTAACGTTAAGCTTCAGTTCTGAGGTTCAAATGGTAAACATTCTTATTTCACTGTAATTCACATACTTTGGTTGCTTAGCAATGAAACTACGCTTTGTGAGAGGTGGAACTCCAATAATAACTAATGAGTAATTCAATGTTTGAACATTTCTTAATCTAATCTTCGGCTACTGCATGGTATTCTGGAAATGATATAGTAGAGTTTTAATGACAAAACAATTGCATCACAAATCTTGTGCACTATTTCCAAAATATTGAGGGAAGATTAATTAATAGGATTCGATTGCTACACATTAAATACATGAATTTCCGCATTATGCTCAAATTTCACTCCTAACGCATGGCGATCCACGCATCTTTTTTTTCTTCACTCAACTCAGAAACGACATCTTCACATTTCAGCTTCAATTTCCCTGACCTTTTTCCTTCCCCCTCTTGATAGGAAACGCCCGCCACCTTGCCGTGGTTTCCATTAAGTAGCGTCGACGAGATGCTAGCCAAGAGTAGGCAAAATTCACAATCTAAAAAAAATGATTTTAATTAAAAAAAGCATGGTCTTTCTTTCGCCATTTTCGTGTCACCGCGAAATTCGTTGTGCTGGCATATTATA
>JABSMS010010704.1:0-13513 GCA_018902275.1 Aleiodes sp. PSUC_FEM 10030003
GCTATTATTATTATTATAATTATTTTGCCTGTGGTATTTACTGAGTAAAGCCTCAATGCCATGATTTTTTATAAAAGTGATCAATAGTACTACGAGAAAGCTTTGATAATTAAATTGACTACAAATGAACGGATAAATAAAATAAAATAAACTTTGAACCATGCCAAATGGTGTTCAAACATTCTATCAATATCCTTAATTGAAATTAAACAAACTTTTTATTCATTGAATTTTATATTGAGTGACTTTAATCGAAAAATGAGGGAAAGAAAACGTATCGAGAAAAATTAATGAAATTATTTTGAAATTGAAGTTTTAATTAAAAAGTAATTAAATTTTTTAATTAAGCCTTTTTGAAATTTATGTAATTAATGAAATTTTACGATGGAGTAAGAAAAATCGATTTTAAAACAATTTTTTTAAACATTTTCATTAAAAAAGGCGAGTTCGAAATAAAATATGAAAAATTAATGAAATTATTTTGAAATTGAAGTTTTAATTAAACAGCAATTAAATTTTGTAATTAAGCTTTTTTTTAATTTATCTAATTAACAGAATTTCACAATGGAGCAAAAAAATCGATTTTTAACGGATAGATTATTTGAGAAAAAATCCGAATGTAATTTTTTTTACATAATTCATTAATTAATTATTTCCATTAAAAATTTCTTAAATCCCTCAAAAATTTTACTCAATTAATTCTATGAATTTTTCTTATTTTTCCTGAACTCGCTCACTATTATTAAAAATCGAATAATCTTTTTTTTTCAGGCAGCACTTGCACCAATGGCATTAGAAGAAGCGCGAAGTACAAACGACGAAATTAAAATATCATTAGCAATTGATGTTGTACGTATTTCAGTCGTTGCTATTGTATTTCTTGCGCCATTGGGCGCTATTATTATGATGGTATCAGGTCCTTTATTATTGAATCGTATTGACGAGGATGAAATTAATCGCCAGAGGGCATTGAGCTTGTTAAAATGGACTAGTTTGCAACCAGTTCGTGACAGTAGACGCAATACCGCTGTCAGAAATCGTGTGTGACGACAGTAAACATTGAAAAGTTAATGAATAATTAATTGAATAGCGAATAGGCAAAACGAGTTAAAACATCCTACATTTAAATTCACTTCTCTTGAAATATCTCCAAAACTAACGGAGATACGAAAATTATCATTACAGCCTTTTTCGTAGGTCTTTTTCCGCTCTACAAAAAAGGTAAGAACGAAAATTTTTGTATCTCGCTTAGTTTGCAAGATATTTAGCGAAATAGAAGACAGAAAAAATTTAGAATAATTTTTACGAAATTCTAAAAGTTTATTTATTGAAATATCTCGTAAACTAAGCGAGGTACGAAATTTTTACATAAACGTTTTTTGTAGAGCGGAAAAAGAGCTACAAAAAAGGTCAGAATGAAAATTTCTGTATCTCGCTTCAATTCCGAGATATCGTAAAAAAACTCAAAAATAAAATTAACTCGTTTCTCCTGTTTTTTTTTCTCGTTAAATGTTAATGAATAATTAATGGCGAATGATCAATTGGGTGACCTTGTCGATCAGTTTGTCGCCAAAATTGCGCAATTTTTAGACCCGTTCTACGCTACTAATTTAAATGAATTCCAACAGCAAAGAATGTCAACTTAAATGTGAAAAATAAATGATTAAAATATGTAAAAATGAATATACTCATTTCATAACAGCAGATAATCCCAGCGATGAATAAAAATCATGGAATCACTGTATTATTACATAATGAAGTGGAGAAAAATAACAGAACGCCAATAAAACGTGGTAAGACAATGTCTATTATTTTTTTTCCCTCAATTCTATTGAATTGCCTTTGTTTAACGCTTTCAAATTAAAATACAAACGAAGTCATCAGCAAGCGAATCCATATGCCGTTAAATGTGCATAAAAAGCTTCTCTGTGTCTCTCATGCGTTTCTTATGTTAATTTATTAAAATCTTACCTTCTATAGACGAAGGTAATTCTCCATAGACAAACGCCGAAACACAAAATAATAAATAAAATTATTTCCTCAGTATTGTTTCAATTTTCACACTAAAAATCACAAATTAATCACTCAATTATTTGCCCCGAAAATAATTAATTATTCTCCCTCCAAAAAATTAAACAAAAATAAAACACTAATTCACATTAAGAAAATGTTTGAATTTATTAATAATTGAAATTAAACCAACAAAATCACTGAATTTATTAATAATTATTTACATTTTTTAAGTTCAATTGTTGTGGAATTTTTTAGTTTGTTTATGTTTTTTCGTTTATTGTTTAATTAAAAATGATCGAGTGTTTTTGCTGGGGAAAATTACGCAGAGTAAAGAGAGTTGTAAGCGGTACACACGAGACTTATGTCACTGGAGATCAACGGGCCACTGGTGTTCGATGGGATTGTTAAGCGGGCGAAAGAGAGAAGGGAAAAACGACGCAGAGTAATCCCCCACTCTTTAACAAAAGACTGTCACCTCCACTCGCTACGGCTAGTGAACAACTGAACACGTACTGTGAATTATTGACCGTAATTTTTGTCGGTTTAGCGATTTTTTTGATGGGAAAAATCGATAATTCTTTGCAAAAACGATTCTGATTTTTTCCCGGCGTTTATTAATTAATTGGGAGGATGAAAATTAATTTTGGAGATTTAAGAAACCGGGGAAATAAATTTTGAGAATTTTTTAGGGAGTCAATAAATTTGCGATTGATGATTTCATCGCTGGAAATACATTTTTTTAATCAAATTTATAATTATGTTGATGAAAAAAAATGATGAGGTTCCCCCGATGTTAAAGATTGAAGAAAACATGGAGGATAATTTTTTCAGCAGTTGGAAGTCTTGTTAAAAATTATTAAATGAAATAAAATCGCTCAATAATTTACAATCCGCGATTTTCGCCCGGAAAAATTATAGTCTCTCGACTTCTCCCCTTCAATTTTTTTTTTAAACCCAAAACCAATGAACTTGACCTTCAAAAAAATTATTGCCAGTATTCTGTGTCATAGACGAACTTCAATTATTTTTTTTGTATTTTTAAACTTCGAGGAACGTGGAAAAAAAATTGTTAAATTATTAAAATCGAGTCAATAAATTATTTTGATCCTTTCGCGACGTGCGCAGTCGCCGAACTGTGGTACAAGTCAGTCACAGGAGAGTGGGGGAAACACAAACCCGTGTTACCACTGCAATGAGACCCCTCCCGCCATCTTGCAGAATTTTCCGGAATTAAAAAACGCCATTAAGCAGTAAAATTCTGCAGTATCGATTGAAATATTTTATTATTTCTTCTAGAATTGACGGTGAATTTCATTGTGGAGGGGTCAGTGATGAATTTACCGTGTTATTCACAACAGTTAATTTGTTTATCCCCCAAATTGTTTAAAAAATAATGTAAAATACATAACTACAGTCTCCCAAACAATTAAAAGATTATTTTTTCTTGTTAACCCAACACTTTTGTTGGAAAAAAAATGAACTCTCAATGGAATTGACACACCCGGACATTGTCGTAGGTTTGTAAAGCCCCAAGTTAATTAATTAAATTATTTCGTCATTTTTTAAAATTCAAGAAACATCGAGATTTTTTTTTCATCAATTATTCAATTTTATTTTCAACTTGGTTGAAGAAAAAAAAAGATTTTCAATTGAATTAAATTGTCTCGAGTGCTTTCATTAATTCGTCATTAAATTAAATTGCTTAGAATTATTTTCCGATTATTTTCTAATAGTAATAATGTATTTATGGAGCGAAATTATGGAAAATTGATGGAATGTTCGGGACGAAAAATTAGTCATCGTGAGTTTGGCTCGGTTGCACCCAAGGGTGAACAAGATGTCAGCTGATGCCATTGTGCATCGAGCGATTTTTTATGAAAATCAAAAATTATTTTAATTAATTAATTGACTTTAAATTTTTTAAAAATAATTTTTCGTGTTTTTTCAAAGGTGAAATTAATGAAAATGGATGAAGGAAAAAAGAAAAAGGAAGGAAATACCAAGAAAAAAATGGAGAATCTCATGAGAAGTTTCATGTTCAGGGATGTGGGGATAGGGACTACAAGTAGTGCTAGTACTAAGGAATTTGAGTCGATTGCTGAGACCAATTTAGTGTTGAAAGATCACAAAGAATTGGTGAGTCACGAGCTAAAGAGATTTATGAATAATTTGATTTTAATGACTTTCTTTATTCATGTTGATTCAATTTTGGTATTTTTAGAAATGCCATGTTCCTGGAATACCAAGGGCAACATTTCTCATGGTTTTCAGTCCTGATGGGTAAGATAAGTTCGTTTTAAACAATGGAACTTTGTGTCGTTGTTGATTCATTGGTGATTTGAAGGAGAATGTGAAAAAAGTTTCGCACAGTGGTTTTCGTCGAATATCTCGAAATCTGAGGGAGATAGAGAAATTTTTGTCGAAAGCTTTTTTGTAGCTCTCATTCTCCTCTACAAAAAAGGTCTGAATGAAAATTTTCGTATCTCTCTTAGATTTCGAGATAATCGATGAAAATTCATCTGGAATGATAATAATTATCAATCTCATTTCACGAGGGAACCTTCTTTAAGTTTCCCGCTATAAAATGTTGAATTTTTTTTTTTATGGTTGACTTAACGTTTTGAAAGAGCTTCGGATAAAAAATACTTAGACACGATTTTTTTGAATTAATTTCCTGGGATATTGAAACTTGATGCAAAGTCGATTGAACTATTTGCTCTAAACTCAATTTTCGGGGAATATCTTCAAATCTATTGGAGATACGACTTTTTTCATGAAAACTTTTTTGTATCTCTGATTTCTCTCTACAAAGAGGTACAAACAAAAATTGTCTCATCTCGTTTAAATTTCAAGATAATTTACGGAAACTCATCTTGAATTATTACAACCCTTTCATTTAACAACAGAATCTCTTTTAAAATACCCGCAACTAAATCTTGAAAAAATATTTCGAGGCTTAAATTAACATATTCATAATATTTCCGATGAAAAATACTTGAACAAGATTTTTTCTTTACGTCGATTGACTGAAATATTGAAACTTAATTCAAATTCGATTGAACTATTAGCTCTAACCTCCGTTTTTTAAGAAAATCTGCAAATAAACTGGAGATACGACTTTTCCATAAAAATCTTCTTGTAGCTCTCATTTTTTTCTACAAAAAAGCTCTGAAAAAAAATTCTATCTCGCTTAGATTTCAAGATAATCGACGAAACCTCATCTCGAATTATAAAAATCTTATTTCACAACAAAATCTCTCCAAATTTCCTGTAACAAAATTAAAAAAAAAAATGATTCGAAAATTGAATGAACATATTGAAAAAGTCCCCAATGAAAAATACGCAAATTAGCAGATATTGAAACTTGCTCCAAACTCGATCAAATGACATGCTTTAAACTCATCTTTTGTAAAATATCTTCAAATTCATTGGAGCTACGGCTTTCTTTTTCTTCAGCTCTGATTTTTCTCTACAAAAAGGGTCCTCGCCAAACAAATCAAATAAAACTTCTCAAATAAAAATGAATTTCCCCTTTTTTCGCATTCCAGCACGAAAGTAGCATCAACCCACGGCAACCACAACGTTTGCATAACCGATCTAACAACCGGCAAGAACATCCGCACATTAACAGGTCATCCCCGTACCCCCTGGTGCATAGCTTTTCACCCAACAGCCGACATCCTAGCAACCGGTTGTCTGGACGGTCAGGTACGTGTCTGGGATTTGTCCGGAAACTCCGAAACCTGGAACACGACTGGTAAAACAGTGATAGCGTCCCTCGCCTTCCACCCAACAGAGCGTCTCCTAGTAATCGCGACATACAACGAGATTCATTTCTGGGATTGGTCCGAACCCGAGCCATTCGCCGTAGCAACAACGCGCAACGACAAGGAGAAGGTTCGTTACGTTGCTTTCGACCAAACCGGCCGGAAATTGATAACCGGAATCGCGAACGCGCCGCACACACAATCCCAGTGGGATCGAATCCCCGAGGCGCCAACCAGAACTTTGCTAAGACCAGATTGGTCAACGCTCTTGCCCGGAGGTGACAGATCATCTTTAAGTCCTTCTCCGCGTGTTCATCACCTCTGGCACCACGGCCGACGTTGGTGGGAGGAAAACCGGCTCGATCAATCGCGAAATCCTCCGCCAAACCCCGTCAATATTCCAGCCCCAATGCCGTCACCGCCTCCGCAAAATTGGGATGACGAGAGAAGAGCAAATTTCGACAGAATAATAATGAGCAGTGACTCATTATTAGCAATTCGAGCGAGAGCAGCGCTCGGATTGAATCGTAATCCTCCGGAGTCACTGCAAATACCAATAAAAACAATTAGCCAATCAATCGATTGCCTCGAAAGAGCTCTGCGGGATTTGCCACCAGGGCCGGAAGTAACCTACCTACCGCCAAACAGTTCGATTCTGCGTTTGGACCTCAGACGAAGAATTCAGTGTCTATTACTTGATATCTGGAACGCCATGAGACGTAATTTGGTTGAGCAAAACTTTGTGGCTAATTATAATAATTTGGTGCGTGAAGCATTCGAATATTTGCCGGGTGTTGATGATACGTCTTTAGGACTTCGTTTGACTTCACTCGTTAATGAAGTTGCGACAACGTTGAGGAGACATTTCTATGCGGAAATCAATCAGCAGTCACGGAATTGGAAGAGGATGATGGAATTGATAGCGAGGCATTTGAGTGAATTCGGGGGACGGATATTCGATACGAGGAATACTTACGAAACTATGAGAGCAGCTCATCATGCACAGCTTCAGACTCTTGTGGCGTTGAGAGGATGGTTAGATAATCAGCGTAGGCAATATCATCTTCATGATGATCATGCGACTAGACTTTATACGTTCACAAGTGCAGTTACCTGTGAGTTATCGATACTGAATGATATTTTGAGGAGATTCGAAGAGATCGAATCATACATTAGAAGAATAGGAGTTATAACTAGTGGAGCAGTTGATGATGAGTCGGCTAATAATAATTCGGTTGAGGATGACAACGTAACGATATTTCCGGAATCGGATAATCGAGGAGAATCACCGTGGACGAGACCAAGTACTTCAACGGGAACTAGGAGATTATCTGCGCAGAGTCCGGAAGATAATGAGGGACCGTCGAGAAGAAGAAGAAGATTAAACGAGGACATTGGAGTTACTTCGTTGAGTTACAATAGTCCAACGAGAAATTGGGTTGAAGTCAACGGTGATTCATCGGCGTCGAGTGACGAGGGGCAAACAACCCAGGCACCTGATTCAGGAATATCGAATTTCACAGTGTCATCGAGATCTGCATTCCAGCCGAGCGTTAGGAGAAACAGTCTGGAGTTACCCGGGAACTCATCGGGTTCGCGGGATAATTCGTCGAATTGGCCGCGACCGAATTTTATGAATCATCTGTGTCAGAGTTTGAATCAATTGTCTTCGAGTAATCCGAATCTTCCAAAAAGACCGAGAGAGGAGGGAAGGAATGGTAGTTCTGATGCAAGAGGCTCGTCATCGAGCAGAAGAGAAGAAGACACTGAATTACCCCAACCTTCATCGAGTTCCCAGGAGAATTCATTAGATGCGAGAAGACGAACCCCAACTGTTGATAATCAGTCAGACGCTGGTACTTCCGGTGCTTTGAGTAATTCGAAATTGAGAGAGATGCTGAGACTAAGTTTAGCAGTGTGCGCGCCGTCATATGTCGAGGATCGTAAGAGAATCGAGGAGATGAAGAAATTGAGAACATCGTTGATACTGAATTGGGGAAATAATAATGAAGGTGCTGGGACTTCATCGGGTCAAGGACCTTCATCGTCAACAAGATCCACATGGGGAGAGACAATTTCTGAATTGATGAGAGATAAGAAGGAGAGAGTCGCTAGATTGGAGGAAGCTCGTAGATCGAATGAGAGATCAGGCGCGCGATTAACTATGTTGGACGCGCTTGAACAGGTAAGCAGGAGACCAAATGACGATGATGCAACGCCATCAGCATCCGACACTCAAGAAATAGCGGCTCTGATAAAAACTATAGAGGACGTCGCTAATGTTGAAAGACTAAGGCAGAAGAGGATGAAGAGAATCCTCGAGTTGTCGAGAGATCAAACACCTAATTCTTCTAACTTATCACCATCAACTTCATCGAGATCAGATCGCAGAGATGACGAGGAGGCGACAAATGGTAGTGCGGAACCTGGAACTTCGTCAAGTACTCAGGAAGCAGCACCAACGATATCTATCAGTGACTATCTCGCTGATTTGAGAAGAAGGAGAGAGGAGAGAGTTGTTCGACCTTGGGAAGCTTCTTCGAGCAGAAGCACTGATGACAATGACGCTCCGTCATCAAGTAATCCGCCTAATGATTCAAGTCATCTCCCAAATCTTACGCACCGGCCGTTGATCAATTGGCTCGTTAGGGCTCTTCACAATTTACCAGAATCACCTACAGCTGATTTAGCGTTGCCCAATGGTGGCAACAATCAGAGTAACAGAGGAGCGATTTCATCGACATTAAAAAAAATCTGGTCTCGCTTAGGCCACAATTTGTATGGTAGGAATCTCGTTCACAGTTTAGATAATCTAATACGCGATACATTCGAATACTTGCCTTACGACCTAAACGGTTCATTGAATATACAATTGGCGCCATTGCACAGTATGATGGTGGCAAGATGGAGAAGACAATTGCGTCAGGAAACTCATGAGCGTCTTGACGGTTGGAGAACAATGATGCAATTGGTAAGAAGGTATTCGCATGAATTCGGTAGAACGTTATTTAATTCGAGAGATGCTTATGAAGCCGTTAGAACAGCTCACCATTCACAAATAGTTACGTTATTGGCGTTGAGAGGATGGTTGAATAATCAACGTAGGCAGTATCATCGTCACGATGATGATCCTTCAAGAATACGTACATATACAAATGCCGTTGCACTTGAATTGTCGTCGTTGGAAATTATACTGAGACAATTTAACAGAATTCAGTCATTCATTGCAAGAATTGCAGTTCTGGCTAATATATTTTCGGATGAGGAAACATCAGCTAATAATGTTGACGCAGTTGATGATGATAGTCCCACAATATTTCCAGGTATAGGTAGTATGTCGGAGGAGGTACGTGATGAACCATCGTGGACGAGACCAGGAGATGGGGAAGAAGGGAGATTGGATGAAGCTCGAAATCGCCTGAATGATGATGACGATGTTCGACCATCTTCAAGTAGCGGAAGAACATCTTGGGGATGGTGGGACGCGCTTACTGAATTGAATGAAATAATGCGGAGAGCACGAGGAAGAGCTAGCGAGCGGAGAAGAAGATTAGTAACAAATCCAAGTGAACTCACCTCATCAAGTGCATCAAGATCGAATCGTAATGATGAAGAGAGTGCGATTGAAAATGAGAATGAAGATTGGGTTAATACTTCAGAGAGCGAATACAGAGAAGAACTGGCTCGTAGAATAGAATCTGCCATTGCACATTTGGACCGTAATCCACCGAGAGGAGCAAACGCAGAAAATGATAATGATGATAGACCCTCTTCGAGCACCAGAAGACCAATGTCAGCATCGCGAAGCGCTCTTTCTGAGATTTGCGCGAGATGGAGAAGAGATAGACTTGCAAGGAGAAGAGGTTCTCCTTCAGAATTTAGGAGGAGGCTGATCATACATTCTTCACCAAGAAGATTAGCATCACCATTCTCAAGATTGAGCCGTAGAGATGAAGAGACTGTCAATGATGATGAAGCTCCGAGAGTTAATGGAAGACCAAGATGGAACAGCGAGGAAACACCATCAGATGCGCAATCTAGATCAAATCAAGGAGGATTGGATGAACTTGCTGAAACTCAGTTACTTCAGTACTGCCGGGAAACCATCCAGCGTTCTATGAGCGTTTTTCCGGAAACGCTCCGCAATTTACAAGGTTCACGGAACAGTCGTTCAAGTCTTGATCAACCCGGTACATCATACAATAACGCTCCTGAAGAACCAGAAGAAGATAATCCTCCGTTACCAATTTCTGCTGAAGTTGACAGAGAAGAAGAAATTGAGGGTGAAGAGGAAGAAGATAACGAGGAGACAATCAGACCAGAGCCACCGCAGAGATCTGCATCATCATCAGTTCTCGAAGTGAACAACCGTAATCTAAATGAAGAAGACAATGTAGCTGAGCAATCAGAAAATGGTTACTGGCTTCTCGAAGAAAATTCAAATTCCGATTCAAATCACGAAGAGGAAGCACCAACGGGCTCCAACAATGCTAATCCCCGCTCCCAGAGATGGACAAGTCGTTGGATAAGAATCGTTCCACCAAACAGAACCCCGGAATCATCAACTATCGACAGAGAAACTCCGCAGGAACCTCCGTCAACTTCCGAAACCGTTGACAGAAACCTTTTATCTCCGGTTTCCGCAAATGCCAGTCGTTATGAGCAACCGCCGCTTTTCCCCTTCCGCAGTCTCCGTGATAATCTAAAGAAGCGTAATCTAGAAGCTGAAAAATTACCAGGTAATCCTAGTAACGACAAGAAATCACAACCAAGCACATCTTTCTCAGTTCCGCAATCAAGAATCGATAAATCCGACGAGGATTCATCGCGTGCATCAACAACAAGTTCTGAAACAAGCTCAAGTACTTCAGAACCAACCGGAACTTTTCCAAATCGTCTTCCTGCAGCTCCTCAGCCACCGCAAGCACCAATAAATCAACGAAGAACTGAGCCAAACGAAGAATTAGATTTTCGAGGATGGAGAGTACCCAGAAATCGCGCTAACTATCAACCCGAGGAGCAGCTTCACAATTTAGAAAGTGATATCAGATATTATCGTGGCCAAAGAGCAAGGTGGGAGGCTTTCCTCTCGCAAATAAGATCGATGAATTCCCGTAATACCGATGATAGCCAGGGAAGTACCTGCAAGAAACCGCGATTAGATAACGAGTCATCTTCCAATCAACCATGCACTTCCCGCGAGGCGTCTGGCTCAAGTCGCACCAATAATAATTGTCTTCTGCGTAAACACGAAAGAGTTATCGAGGCACTCTCCCACATAATCCCCGGAGAATCGAGATTCGAGCGGGATTTCTTCCACAATTTCCTCAACCAATGGAGTCCCCCCAGATCGCATTCACCGAATCCAAACAGCGATCACACTTATTCAAATTTACCAACGCGGAATGACGATGAAACTGGTAGTTTGCCAGATCCAGCAAGAGTCGCGCCTCGAATAATGTCGAAATGGAATCGTGAAATATGGAACGAGAGAGAAGGTGGTTCCTCCGACGAGGATGATTCAAGCACCGACGACGAAACGCCAAGTAATCAGCAATGCTTCGGTCTGAATAAATACATGCAGATGGTTTTCAGAGCTAGACACGTAGCAAGAACAATTCTTCCTGATCTAAAAGTCATTCAGAATGGTCTTCACCGTCAAGTCGCTGAATTATCAACTTTACTGATCCAACACTACAATTCCCTTCCAAATGACGGTAGAATTGTATCGCGCAGTGAAACGAGAGACGAGGACGAAAGCAGCGAGCAAATATCTCATGAGAATCGCGTAGTTCTCCACAATTCCGCTCGTCAGAGATTAGAAACTGCCTGGAGTTTACTATCTGATCATTATTCAACGACGAATTTCTGGAGAATGGGCGGCTGTTACACTCAACTTCGCTGCATCTTCGTGATAATCCGTCAGGCACTCGAATTGATTGATCTTCTGACAGCTCAAACATTGATATTCTTCTCCGAGCAGCAGGAAAATATTTGGCGCAACAATCACAGTTCACTGATAACCGCCAGAGAATACAACGACACGAGAAACGATCTCGATTACCTCGATCAAATCGGCCAAATTATTGATAATCCAAGTGTCAACGCATCGCGCAGTGCACCAAATCCGTCAACATCATCGGATAATCAAGAACGGCCGAGGACAAGCACGGGACTGAATACGGGAACGATACTCGGAATAATACAGAACAGATTGCATTCAATTGTAAGTACTGATTACGATGCAATGAGGGTCGAGGTCAATCCGTTGAGGAGAACACCAGAATCTTCATGGAACAATGAACAATCGGAGCAACGTTCGCGGATTAACGCGGGATCTGAGCAAAGATCAATGAGATTGAGATCTATACTTGGTCCGGCGTCATTCAGGGGAAGATATCAGTCATTCCCATCACGTATGAATCCGAGGTTACGCGAATTACCGAATTTATTGAATGGCAGTGATAGGAGTGATAATCAAAATAGAGATAATCAAAGGCAATTCAATGTACCAGTTGTTCATGTTAATAATGTACCAGTTAGTGATTTCAATAATTTACCGGGATGGAATGTTCAGCAGAGGAATTCTTCTGGCGATGTTTATACGCGGAGGTTGTCCAGGGAATTGTCGAGGGCCAGTAGGCGCAGATTGACGTCACTTTCGCCAGGACATTCTTCTGGTTCTTATGTGACTGTTGTTTCGGGACAACAAGTTGTTACGATGCCGCGGGCCTGGTTACCGCAAATAAGTTGGGGGAGGTTTTTGAATCCGCGACATCCCGGTCATGTCGCCGCTGCAGGAATGGCGGCGGGGGGAAATGCCGGGGGACCGGGACCTGATCCAGGAAACGATGATTCGGATGAAATCGAGATTAGGGATCAGGTGCCGGTCATGTCGTTCAATGCGCTGGAGATACAAAGCTACAGGGTGCAGGCCTGGGATTTTTCGAATGCTGAAATACCGGATGTCACGGATCCTGAGAAGAATGTCGTTGTTAGGGAGTGTAAAATACATAATGATGCTAGTATAGATATTTCGAGCGATGGGAAGTATCTTGCTACTTTGCTGCCGTCTGGGAGAATCAATGTCACGACTACTTTGGGTAAGTAATGATAATTGAGGGGGCACACGGGAAAATGCAAAAAAGCGGCGTTTCTTTGCGGAAAAAATGCAGATTTTGTCATTAAAAAATCTTCTGTATTTCTAAAAAATGTGTTACAGAGATTTATTAATGTTGAGAAGAATTGAAAATGCGAAATCATTTAGATGTTACCATGTTTGTTGTCAATCTCATTTTCAATTTTTTAAAGCATCTTCAAAGCTATTGATTCAATCTTAATTCAGGAGTGAAGAGGTAAAACAGGAAAAGTCGATTTTTTTCGCCGATCTTCTCTCACAAATATCTCTGAAACTAATGGAGATACGCCATTTTTAGCCTGATGCTTTTTTGTAGAGAATTTCAAGAGCTACAAAGAAGCATTAGGGCAAAAAAGACGTATCCCCATTAATTCCCGAGATATTTCAGAAAAACCATTGAGAAAAAAAATCGACTTATCCTGTTTTACCTCTTCACTACTGAATTGCATTATTCCCTTGAATTAGGGGAAGGTGGGGTAAAATGGACACTCGAATTGAACGGTGCGAGATAGAGATTTTCTGATGATTCCATTGGAAAGCTGAGGAAATTTTAGATAAAATACATGTGTCAAAATTAATTTTTTTTATTCCTTTG
>JABSMS010010715.1:0-13513 GCA_018902275.1 Aleiodes sp. PSUC_FEM 10030003
TACTGAGTCTTTTGTTACCCCTTAAGGGGTCCATTTTGCCCCACCTTCCCCTATATATGTGCACATAATGGAACACATACAATGGATTTGCCTATTTGTTTAGTCCGGAAAGTTTACGAATTCAGTGGGTGGCGCTGACGGCAGCTTTCATCGTATTTACCATTTTCTAGACAATCTATTCGTTATCAGGTGAGTCTATGACATTCATTTAAAAAAAAAATTAAAAAAAAAAGCGTTCCGTAGTCTGGTTTAGCTTTTGGCGCTTTATTTTGAATTGAATTGTGGGGAAATAATGGAGGCGTGCGAATAGTTGGAAGTTTGAATAATTCACGGTGGATTGAATTGAAGTAATTCAATCCAATAATTAATTGAACAATTCACGGGCCTCAATGGTTCGGAAGGTTCGGATAATTTAATTCAGTTCGAATTATTAATACATGCGAACCATTTTGAAGTGTTTCGAATTGAAATCATTCGGGTCTTATGAATGGAAAATTGATTTTAACACGATTTTTAATTAAAAAAAAACAAATTTCTTAAATTTGGAGAAAAAATCAAATTTCTTTAATTTTGATTTTGAAGAATCAAATTTTTTAGAATTTTGAGATAGAAATGAGAATCTTAAAAGTTTTGCAAACAAGTTTCAATATTTTGGAAAAAAAATGAGATTTTCGGAAGAAAAATCACATTCTTTTAATTTTGAAAAAAAAACAAAATTTTTAGAATTCCCAGAAAAAGTTATTTAGAATTCAGAATTTGAGAAAAAAATCAAATTTTGGAGGAAAAAAAAATTCAAAATTAGAAAAATCTTATAAATTCTCAATAAAATGAAAATTTTGGAAATTTCGTTAATTTTGATTGTAGAAAATCAAATTTTTAGAATTTCGAAAAAAAAAATGAAATTTTGCTAAAAACCAAGTTTCAAAATTTTGGAAAAACGGCAAAATTTTGAAAGAGCACAAAATTTTGAAATTTTCGGAAAAAAATCAATTTATTTTGATTTCAAAATGACAAAATTTTTGGAAGTCCTAGAAAAAAAAATTTTTTTCAGCTTCCCAAGTGAATAAAAAATTTCCGATTTTTGTTCAAAATTTTTGTTGGCCCATTTTGCCCTATTTTACCTCACTCTCCCGTACTGAAGCCCCCAACTTTCCAATTTTCACTGTTGAAATATTTCCAATGCCCAAAATAAATTTTTCAAAGGATTATCCATCAATTCGATTTATCAACAAGAAAGCTCCCAGTAAACAATTTTTATTTCTTAAATAAGAAAAGAAGATAATGGGAAATAATAAACATAAATTATTCAAAAAAGCATTTAATCATATTGAAAATTAAGTGATGTTACAAGAAATATTCGCCAATAACTCAATTTTTCCCAATGTTATTGAAAATCCCGAAGTCTGGTCAGTTTTTCTAACATTCAGTGCTTCAATTTAACCTCTATTTTATAATGTCAAAGTAAATAAACATCGTCACCCTAGAGCCAAAAAGGCGTGAGTTCTATTTTTAAAAAATCCCCAAAAATTGAACTTACATTTATTTCATTTTTTTTCTATTTCATTTAATTTATTTTTTCCACCAAAAAAATGGCACTTACGCCCTTTCGATTCTACGGTGACGATGTGATTAAAAAGTAATCGTGTATTGTCATCGTAATTTGAATAAAGGCCTGAAACTTTATAATGAATTTACCTTTCTTTTTTACAGTAAAAAGTATTAAAAATGTAAACATTTATAAACTATCTACAGAGAATAAAAGTTAATATGATAAAATCGCTAATGACAAATTAATTATAATTGTTATGAGAATATACCAATCGAGCTTATATTTTTCATTCCTTCAATTAAATAATTACGCCCTTAAAATTAACAAATCATTTTTCATGGAATGTAATTAATTAATAAACATTGATATTTCTCATTTCAATATGGCCAGTGATTTTTTATAATTAGTTTGAGAACGAAGTTTACTTATGCATAAGTAAATTTATTAAGTAATTAGTCGCCTGATTTATTCAATTCGTAATTAATAGTGTACTGGAAGAATTTTAATTATTTTTAAAGCGTAAAAAATTGTTCAATGCAGAGATGATTGTTAAGAATCAATTGTCTGGAACGATTTTCACAAATAAAATAAAAATTTTAAATTGATATAATAATCTATTTAAAATAAAAGCATTTGAGGACGAAAAACACAATTCAGTAGTGAAGAGGTAAAACAGGATAAGTCGATTTTTTTCCGCCGATCTTCTTTTACAAATATCTCGGAAACTAATAGAGATACGCCCTTTTTGCCCAAATGCTTTTTTGTAGAGAATTGCAAGAACTACAAAAAAGCATGAGGGCAAAAAGGACGTATCTCCATTATTTTCAGAGATATTTGCAAAAAACTGATGGTGAAATAATTTTCAGACAATTCGATTTTTATTCATCAGTTTTTTGAAAATATCTCACAAAACTAGTGAAGATACGCCCTTTTTGCCCAGTGCTTTTTTGTAGAGAATTGCAAGAACTACAAAAAAGCTATAGGGCAAAAAGGACGTATCTCCACTAGTTTCTGAAATATTTGAGAAAAACAATTGGCAGGGAAAATCGAATTATCCTGTTTTACTTCTTCGCTACTGAATTGTTGATGAATAAAGTGTATGGATAAAATACTGGTTCTCCGGGGAAAAAGTGAATTTAATCCCTAAAATAAATGCAAGGTAATTCATTGAAGTATGGAAAAATCTAAACTATAGATCATAACATTAATTAATTATGAGTGATGAAAAAAATATATTTAATCACAAATTGAATACATTTGTCAATTTTTTTTCGGTTCTTTCATTGTTATAGACGAAACACGTAATTGTCAATTTAATATGCAGACTTTGATCGCAATTAGTGATTTAAAGAAATTAATGTGAATTTATTTATTCCTTGAAATTTTCTACTTTGTGAAAAAAAATTAGCATTTATCATTCGTAATACTATAATTTGCATATAAATCTAAATTCTTTATAGTTTTTTTCATATAAAATTCATCGGCATAGGTATAAATTCTATCTATCCTTCGTCTTCGTACTTGTTAATACGATTAATGGTGATTTTTATAAATTTTAGGAGAGGAACAAAAAAAAGTTAAAATAATTCATTTGTATTTCGCAATTTGGAAATGTGACGGGTGAAAGCAGTGGTTAATTTTGAGAGCTGATTTCCTCGGATCTTGGCATCGAGGATTTCGATTTTTCGGTTGTCACTGTTATCGTTTGGACTTCCAAATTAGCTAAATCCGCAGCGCTAATCTGTAAATTATGAAAACAAAAAAATGCGAAAAATCATCAAGTGTTTGAGATAAATTTGGGAGAAGATGGGGCAAAATGGACGTTCTGATTGAACGGTTGGAGTTAGAGATTTCTTGATGGCTTTATCGAGAAGCTGAGGAAATTTTATGTAGAAAACATGTCTTTTTTTTTGAGTTTTTGAAAATTCAAGTTTTCTCATTAGGATTTGAAGAAGTTCGCTTTTCGAAATCTAAAATTTTCACTTTTTTGAGGATATTCCCAGTTCTATTGGTCGTAGCGACCTGAGGTTTGTTCCAAATGAAAGGTGAGCTTATTTTCCATCGATTTATGTCGTTTTTGATTTTTTTTAAATTGATTTTTATTTATTTATGGGTCATTTTCTGAAAATCAATTTTTCTACTGAATCTACTTGAAAAAAATTGAATTTTCTGGATATTTTTTAAAATTTATTTTATGCGTCAAAACATTGAAAAAAAGTCAATAATGTTTTTTTTTTAATTTAAAAAAAAACAAAATTCTAAGGAGAAATTTTGCAGAGTGCGGAAAACTCGAAATTTCGAGAAAATTTTGGAAAAGAATTGGAAATTCATGATTTCTTGGGAAATTAAAAAATAGTATTTTTTTTTAATACTTTGATTTTTCTAAAAAATTTAAGATTTTGATTCTTCAAACTATTCAAAATCGTCATTTCTGTTAAATTTTCCAAAATTTTGACGTTCAAAATTTTAAAATTTTTCGAAAATCATAATTTTTTCAAAACATGTGTATTTTTTTTCAAGTTTTGAAGGAGTTCGAGTTAGAAAATTCACTTTTTTAAGGATATTTCCAGTTCTATTGATCGTATCGACCTGGGGTTTGTTTCAAATGAAAGGTGAGTTCCTTATCCATCGATTTTTGTAGTTTACGATTTTTTCAATATCGATTTTTCAATTACTCATAATCCATTTTCTGAAAATCGATTTTTCCACTATATCTACTTGAAAAATCGATAATTTTCCACTTTCAACTATAGAAACCGATAGAAAATAAGCTCACCTTCCATTTAAAAATAAAACCCAAGGCGCTACGACCAATAGAACCGGAGATATCCCTCAAGAAGTAATTTTTTTCAATTTTGGAAGAGAAAAAAAATTATTTCCATTTTATTAAAATTTCTTCACATATTATTATTATTATTCATATAATGATGAATTAAACCCCTTCAAATCTTGAGCAAAAAATCGAATTTTCTAAAAACTCAAAAGAATCAATTATGATACATCGTCGATCTAGAGTCAAAAGGGCGTAAGTGCCAGTTTTTTAAAATCTACAAAAAATGAATCTTCAATCATTTCCTTCGTAATAATACTCACTTAGGTTCTTTTATTATTCCGCAAAAAATGGCACTTACGTCCTTTTGATTCTACGGTGATGACATGATTTCCATCGGAAATTTCCTCTACTTTCTAATGGGATCATCAGAAAAAAAATTATCTCTAATATTTTCCTTGATTTCGAGTGATTTTCAGAATGTAAAACTTCAAAATTTCAATTAAAAAAAAAAAAAAATCAAGATTAAGATGTGCCCGTTTTACCCCGTGCGTCCATTCTATGCCACCTTCTCTTATGTTCAATAGCAGATGTGAAAGAATTTAATCAACTATCACTAAATGAATTACGATGATTATTAATTATTTATGAAAGCAGTACGTGCATAAAACGATTAAGGAAGAAATAATAAATCAATTATGTAAACGGCTCATTAGCAAACCTCAACATTGGGCGGTAACGTAATTGTCGCATGCGTTGTAGTTGTCTCCGAACCACTTCGTATTTCTCGTTCTACTGTTGTGCCTACAGTTAAAATACGACAAGAACGAATGAAAATATAAAATAAAAGACAAATTAATGAAATTTAACGAAATTAATAAACAAAACTTAATAAAATTGGGGAGAGTGGAGCAAAATGGACCTCCATTAAATATTCTAAAAAATTCAGAAAATTTCTTAAATTTTTGGGATATTTTCTGAAAGTTATTTTGTGCGTCGAAAAATATTGAAAAAAAAATTAAATGAGAAATTTTTAAAAATTTTGAAAAATCTAAATTTTTTGGAAGAAATTGGAAATTCGTTGTTCCTTAGAAAATTGGAAAATTGTATTTTTTCGAAATTTCAGTTTTTTTCAAATTTCAAAAATCATAACTTTCAAAACAAAAATTTGATTTTTTTAAAATCTCAACATTTTTTCCCACAAGATTTCAAAAATTTTAATTTTTTCAAATTTCAAATATTTTAGTTTTTTCAAAATTTTCAATGTTTTCCTTTCCAAATTCCATTTTTTTTTATTTTGAAAATTTCCATTATTTTCATTTAGTACTACTAAAAGCAGAAAAAGGATGTAAATTTCCAAGACTAAAAAAAAAATGGAAATTTAGAAAAAAAAACAGTCTAAAAATGTCAAAAAAGGAAAATAATAGAAATTTGAAGTTAATTAAAATTTTCGAAAGAAATTGGAAATTTGTTGTTCCTTAGAAAATTAAAAAATCAGATATTTTCCAATATTGTACTTTTTTTTTAATTTTAAAAATTTTGATTTTTCAAAAAAAAATGAAAAAAAAATTTCAACAAAATTTCAAGAATTTTGATTTTCTTCAAATTTCCAATTTTTTTTTCATAATTTTCAAGTACTAAAAGCAGGAGAATGGGAATTTTCAAAATTAATGAAAAAAAATCGAAATATGGGAAAAAAATATTAGAAATTTGATGTTTCTCAAGAAATGATAAAATTGTATTTTTTTTCAATATATCATTTTTTTTTATTTCAAAAATTTTGATTTTTAAAAAAAAATTGAATATTCTGATTTTTTCTTTAATTCCAATTTTTTTTCCACAAAATACCAAAAATTTTGATTTTCTACAAATTTCCAATATTTTTTTTTCAATTCTCTTTTCTTCCAAATTTCCGTTTTCTTTTATTTTGAAAATTCCCATTCTTTTCCTGTTTTTCTCAATACTATCCAAGAGATTCCATCCAGAAATTTTCCTTCGAGGGTCCATTTTGCCCCACCCTCCCCGACTACGAAAAATAATGAATTTCAAACTCACTATTTACTTGTTGCGATTCACTAATCTGATTCGTTTCAACTTCACCATTGGTAGTACCATTACTAGATGCCTGTGATATAACAGTTGTTGTTTTTACAACTAATGATTGATTTGTCGTTGATATTTCTGAAGTCCGTGAGGTAACTTCCATTTTTAAACCAGCAAGCCTACTATTTAGGTCCTCTGAACTCGTTGCATTTCTGAAAAGTGAACTGTTACTGCCAAATAATATGGCAAGTACGCATACCAAACGGTCAATAAAATAAAACTGAAAAAATGGGAAATTGAAGGAACAAAAAAGAATAAATAAATCATTGAGGCGTGCGGATATTGAAAACTGAAGAATTCAGTATGAATTGAATTGAAGTAATTCAACTCAATAATTGAGGCCTGGATGGAGTATCTTGAATGTTTCCAGATGATTTTTATACGACTACTACAGCGCTCAACTTGCGGGAGTTTCAGGAGCTTGTCACCCGGGTTGATTAAAGTTGCTACATGATTAGAAAGATAAGTTTCTGTTGATTGAAAAATTTATCTTTTTATGATTAAATAAAATAGGATTGAGAATCAATAGATAGTATTGACAAAATCCTATTTGAACTAATTCTAATAATTTTTCTCCCAAACGTTAGAGACAATCGCAGCGCCATCTTTTGAACGTACGGCGCTCTATCTCGTACAACAATGGCCGCTACACGCTTCGGATCGTAGTTTACTACTTACGTCGCAAATATTTATTCAATTATAACGAGAGTACTGTTAGAAAATTGCTATAAATAGTAGAAAGTGCGCTAGACAAAGTTTTCAATAATTCCTTGTTCATGTGTTGTGCAATTCGTCCATTTTAAAAACTGAATTTCCGTCAACAATGGCGGCGATACGGTGATCTACAAATCCACCAAATTACTCGATTCTAATTACACTCTAATCAGTTTGATTATTCATTGAGCTCCCCAAATTACTGTCTAGCGCGATTCAAAAGTAAATCTGTAATTTAAATGTGATTTTTTGATATTTTTCTGAGCATTCTGTGAGGAGAGAGTAGGAAACTACGAAACTTCACTTTGTAGATAAAAAATTATCTAGAGAATTATCTACCTATTGTTTTCTAGACACTCCGTCCGGGCCTCAAAGGAACGAACAAGAATAGATAAATGGTACAGGCGTGAGAATATTCGAAACTTTGAACAATTCAGGATGAATTGAATTGAAGTAATTCAATTTGATAATTAATTGAACAATTCATGTTCATGAATAATTCGAAAGGTCCAAATAATTTAACTCAGGTCGAATTATCAAGTTTGGCAAACAATTTTGAATCTTTTTCGAATTTAACTCATTCAGTTCTTGTCAATGGAAAATTCAATTTTCATATGATTTTTAATAGATAAATAAAGTTTTTAAAATTTGGAGTCAATAAAATCAAAATTGTTTGATTTTGATTAAAAAAAAATCAAATTTTTGGAATTTCAAAAAAATGAGAATTTTCAAGATTTTGAAAAAAAAAGAAAATTTTAAAATTTTCGGAAAAAATCGAATTCTTTTAATTTTTGAAAGAAACAAAATTTTTAGAATTTCTAGGAAAAAAAGAATTAGAATTCTGAATTAAATAAAAAATGCCAAAATGACAACGCAAAAAAAATGAAAATTTTGAGAAAAAAAAATCAAAATTGAATCATAGAAAAGAAAATCTCAGAAATTTTCAACAAAATCAGAATTTTGGGAATTTTGAAAGATAGATATTTTAAACTTACTGAGAGAATAAAAAAATTCCCATTCTTGTTCAAATCTTTTGTTGGCCCATTTAATGAAAAATTTTGACTAAAATAAATCAAATTTTTCTAAAATTTCGAGAAAAAATGAGATTTTTAAAAAGTTTGTAAAAAAAAACTAGTTTCAAAATTGTGAAAAGGTACAAAATTTTAAAATTTTCGAAACTAAATCAAATTTTTTTAATTTGAAAAGAAACAAAATTTTAAGAATTTCTAGGAAAGAAACATGGAATTCTAAATTAAATGAAGAGCTTCAGAATTTTAAAGAAAAAAAAATGTAAATTTTGAGGAATTTTTTTTTTTTTCAATAGTAAGAAAAATCTTGTAAATTTGTAATAAAATCAAAATTTTTGGAATTTCAAAAGATAGAAATTTTTTAATTTCTCGAGTAAAAAAAAAAAATCCGATTCTTGTTCAAAAATTTTGTTGGCCCATTTAATGGAAAATTTTGATTGAAAAAAGTCAAATTTTCAGAATTTTGAAAAAAAAACAAATTGATAAAAAAATGAAAATTTTGAGAAGAAAAAAAAGTTTTTTTTCAAAATTAAGAAAAATCTTATAAATTTCCAATAAAATCAAAATGCCGAAATTTCGAAAGACAGAAATTTTTTAGCTTCCCGAATGAATGAAAAATTTGTAATTCTTGTTTAAAAAAATTTGTTGGCCCATTTTGTCCCATTTTACCTCCTTCTCCCATTTAAAAATTTTCACTGCTAAAATATTCCGAATGCTCAAAATAAATTTTCCAAAATATTATCCAGGACCTTTCAATAGAATTGAATTTAATTAACCATTAAAAATTCAAAGAAGTCATTCCACAAATCTTCAATTCGAATTCCTTATTGAATTTCCCTATTCACATCACTTCACTTCAATTCATCACCTATCCGCACCCTCCTACTAACTACATAAATACCAAAAAAATGTAAATAAAAAACTGGAGTCTTACAGTAGATGATCTTTCACACTGTCGATGGTAATATCCCCAATTGAATTAACGTCCTGTCGATCCTCGTCCCCATTAATATCATTGGTACTCGCAGCTGGCCTCAACGACGGCTCTTTCGACTCACTCCCATCGGCTAGAAGGGTTTGGGAAAGGTTACACACAAGCATAGCGACAAAATGCAGACAAAATTACTGGGACAACAACAATAGACGAACAAAAAAATTAAAAAAAAAAACGATGGACGAACGAATCGCTAATTACGCTTAACCTAAAATTAACTCACTTGACCCAACAATTCCATTCTCCGTAACGTTCCTAGCTGCACTTGTGGGACTGGCCCCAATCTCTTTATCAGAACCGCCTTCAACGACTCCCTCCTTCGATACTTCCGCTCCACGCTCTCCCTCTTCATTTCCATCATTTTTAATTGAACCGATCGTCGTCTCCGTCGGTATTATTCTCGCATTAGGTGGCAAATTTAAGGCACAATGTGCTTTCGTAATATTATTAACTGACAGTGAAATGCGTTCAAGCTCCGAGCTCGAGTGAAGATAGAATGCTTCACCGCCTTTGGTAAACGTCAACGACGATATCCCATTGATGTCTTCCCGTTTGATAGCTGCCGCGTTCAATTGTCTCTTCAAGTCCGGTATACTCAGTATCAAGCAGTCGCCAAGATTAGTCAAGCACAACAAACAAGTCTCCTCGTGCGTCCCAGCGGGTTCAACCGGGCACGTGAATTTAGCGAAGCCAGTCTTCCGAACCCTCGAACCCTCGTTGGCAGTGAGTTTGAACTTACAAGTCGGCTTTAACGACGGAAGCTGGAACACTTTGAACTGCTCTTCACTTGCAATAACAACCCGGTGTGGTGACGTCATGTCCGGAGGAGGTGAGACGCCTTTATCGGCTTCGAAGGGCTCCGGCAACGGAATGCTGCAGCCGTCGAGTATCGTGATCGCGATAACCGGGGCACGATGCTTCAGCTGTATCTCTTTACCGAGAGTACAATGGACGTCTTCCTCCGCTCGCCTGGCTCCCGCTGGTATCGCCAGCGTGAAAATATAAACCGTCCCGTTATTTGTGCCAGCCCATAACATCGGAGTTGTCTTCGGCGAATTGTTTATTATGAAACTTCTGGCAAAATACAAACTTCTAACCATCGAACCAAGAGAATCGTCGACGGCGCGAGCCTCGACTTGCCGTTCGATCGGTCGAATGTCAACGGCTGCTGCGTCTCCACCAATCCCAGGTGATGAAGCTACTGGCTCTGGTTTTTTCTTCTCGGGGACATTGCCGGAAGGACTCGCGGTAGTTGCTCGCCTCTGCGATCTTCCTTTGCGGAGTCTTCTAAAGGATTCACGCAACGATTTCTTGAAGGACTTCCTTCGCGATATTGGAGTGTCCCCGGAGCCTGATAAATCGTTTGGGTTTAGTGTGCATTTAACGTTTACTGATTTGTCCCTGAAGTAATCGTACACTGCGAGACCGTGCGCAGTCCCAGCCGCGATCAAACCCCATTCACTGTGAATTGTTAAGGCAGTAACTGCGGCAGGTGGATAGAGTTGAATGAGGTTTTGCGGTTGAAAACCGATTGAGAATGAAATTTCTGTTGATCTTACAGGTAAATTGTCGTGGCCCTTCCACGCGAAACCGTCTCGATCATTAACGATATTCATTGTAACTGATTTTACTTGTTTTGATACAACTTCTGATGATATTTTTGCGCAGATTATGTGTCCGGCAGTTCCAGCAACGACTAATGTCGATGAGAGTGGACAGAGAACTATTTTCTTAACGGCAAGCCGCGGATCGTCTGAATACGGATCGAACGTTCCAACCTTCCTGAATGGCGGCCATTCTTCCTCGTCCTCGTCCGGAGACTGTTCAAGGACATCGAGATGCTCACCGGTGAATAATAATGATGAGTTGTATTTGTAGAGTGGAGTTAGCGATACATCGGAGGCGTTCCAAAAGCGAATTGTTCCATCCTCGTGGCCTGTTAACAAGAATTCTTTCTTTTTTTCGGTTAATTTTTTGCTGCCTTTCTGACAAAGAAGGACTCCGCCGTCGATCGGCCATTCTTTGGTTGAATACAAATGCTCGGTTTGGGATTTTCCGGCTGTTGTTACTGCTTCCCACAATTCGTCGGGAACATTTGGAACGTGCTGGGAACAAGTTACGGCACTTGCGTGGAGGGAGACGAGGTAAGGGAGAGCCATCATCTTTAAATCGGGATCTGTCAAGTCGATTGCTACGAGCTCTTCCTCGGCTAGGATGATCAATGCTTCGGGGACTGGCACGTACTTCAATGAATCTTTATCGGTTTCCCGAGAATCTTCGGTTTGATCGGTTTCGGAGAGGGGCTTGGACGTTATTACGAAGAAGTCGATGACTTTCGAGGTTAGATCGAATACTACGTGCTTCGATTTCGTCATTACAGTGATTGTGTGACGATCTCCATAGCTGGAACGCGGCATACCTCCGGCGAAGAGAATCATCTCGTCGTCACTAAAAGAATATTTGAAAAATTAAAGTCGGGTAAAACGGCGGATCTTACTTTTGATTTACATCATGAAATCAATAAAAATCAGGGGGAATTTTGGAGATGAGTTTTTTCTGATTTCATTAGAAAGTAGAGGAAATTTCCGAAGGAAATCGTGTGTCATAATTGATTTTGTTGAGGTTTTCAAGAATTCGATTTTTCGGTTAGGATTTGAAGGGATTTTAATTCGAAAATTGGAAGAAAAAATTAATTTTTGCGTCTAGGGAGGATAGGACGATCTTTCTAACCTCGCTTCGCTCGGTGAGGAAACGTAGTTCTTTCCTCTCTCGAAACAAAAAATATTATATGCACCACGGAAGGAAAAAAATCAACTTCGACAGAAATTTGGCACCCTCGCTTCGCTCGGGAGGCAAATTTTTGTCGACATTGACTTCTTTCCTCTCTAGGTGCCTAATATACTATTTCAGGAAATGGCCTATAAGTAATGGAAGAATCGATTTTTGAAAAATCAAAAACTACATAAATCGATGGGAAATGAGCTCACCTTCCATTTAAAACAAACCCCAGGTCGCTACGATCAATAGGACTCGAAATATCCTCAAAAAAGTGAATTTTTTAGATTTCGAAAACCAAAATCCTTCAAATTCTAATTTTACAAAATGAAATTTCCAAAAAATTGGAAAAAAAACACATTTTCCGCCTAATTTCCTCAGCTTCTCGTTGGAATCATTAGAAAGTCTATATCTTCAACCGTTTAATTAGAATGTCCATTTTGCCCCATTTTCCCTTAATTGTGCTTCTTAATCCATTTATTTATTTTCTCAACAGAATGAGTTCTAAAATTAATTCTCGACCGGAAAAAACATATTATAATATAGTCACCCTAGAATCGAAAGGGCGTAAGTGCAATTTTTTTCTTGCTGAGTAATAAAAAGGCGTATGTTAGTATGCTAATGAAAAAATGAATGTAGATCTAATTTTTGTAGATTTAAAAAAATGGCACTTACGCCTTTTTGACTCTAAGGCGACGATACAATCGATACTACACTATTAGAAAATATTGTCTAAATTTTCGGTATCAAGTACCGGAAAATTCAAACAAGTCACATTTTCGACTGAAAATTCAGGAAATCTGGCTATTGAAAATTGAAGTTTTCCATTGATTTTCAATTAATTCCACCATGATTAATGAAAGTTGTGAATTTCAGTCAAATTATGTCCTGAAAATTCAGTTAAATGAAGGGAAATTTATGGAAAAATAAAAAAAATTTGTTACTTTTGGTTTTCAATAATAATGTTCCATTGAACATCAATGAAAGTTGTAAATATCAGTTAAATGATTCCGTAAAAATTCTGCTGATCAAGAAAAATTCGGGGAACAAAACAAAATTTTATTCATTTTGACTCTCAATATTCATATCCATTTGAAAATTCGAGTGTGATAAAATTTCCGCTTTTACTTCTCTTTGAGACTCATGAATTTCCGTGAATTTTACCAAAAATTTTACATCAAATGTCACGTTCATTAAAATTACCATTAGATTGTCTATGAAATTTCAATTTCTTTCAGACACTGTAGTTAGAATAATAAACAATTAATAGAAGAAATTCATTGTCACAAAAAATATTTATTTGAGTATTTTATTGAAATTTCTTCATATATTATTATTATCCAGATAATAATATATCAACGTGCTTCTGTCTGTACCGTCCAAGCAAAAAAGTGAACGTGAAGTTTCAAAATCGTTGTAATTTCTTCTCGGATTCATGACAAATTAAGAAAAGAATAGAGCAATTACGGAGGTTGAATTAGAATATGAAAATTAAAATTTCATTGTTATAAATGATTTCAACTATTGTTTATTTAATGAATAAACTTTTGACTGTAAATCCGTTTGAAAATTTTATTATG
>JABSMS010010726.1:0-13513 GCA_018902275.1 Aleiodes sp. PSUC_FEM 10030003
ACGCTCATGAAAATTACCACTACATTATCCATGAAATTTCAATTTTTTTCTAACAGTGTAGTTCCTATTAGATCTTGCTTTCACAAAATCTTCAAAAAAATCACGACTAATTGAGATTCCTAGGGAAATTCCTTAAAAATATACTATTGTGTAAAAAATTAAAATTCCAATGATTCATACCAGAATATTCAATAACTCACTGATTAATGAAGTTTAAAAATTAATTTTAACGAAAGAATGAAGAAAAGTTTCAAAACTTTTAAAATTCATATTCACTGCTCAATTAATTGCCAATTATTATTTGGTTGTCATGTCTAAAAATTCGAGAAACCCTCAACGATTTCGCAATTCCCAAATTCAACTGATTGTACAGACATTCTTATCAATAGCTTGTTAACATCATTTTGAAAAATCAATTTCGTCAACTTAAAATTGTTTATTTGTTGTGATTAAAATGTCGAAAATATTTTGTTATTCCAACACATTTGAGAGTTAAGTCAAAGAGTACAGAACCTCATAGAAGCTCGGATCGAGAAATTCGTGAAGTGCGCGAGGAAAGTATTCCAATCCCACTGCCTCGGTGGCGTCAGCGTCAATTGTGAAGGAAAATCGAGTCTCTCGGTAAAGTAGGCAGCAACAGATTTAAAAAAAAAAAATAGCAACAGATAAGTAGAGATGTAAAATTACGGTAATTTTCTTGCTCGGTCAGATCAGTGGTAAATTCACCGTTTCGTGACCATTTCTAATCCGACTCGCAATTTTCGTTGGCAACTGACGGTAATTTCGAGTTTTCGTAATTTATTAATTTTTTCGGACATTTTTATGGTCATCTTTTTTATTCAAAAGATCAGCACTTTGCAGGAGAGAAAGCATATCATTAAACATTATATTTTCGAAAAAAAAAATTGAAAAAAAATCAATTGCATTCTATTCTGTTTTTGTACCCAATTTATCTTTAAAATAAACTAGGATGAACATGCGTGATACTCCACCCTTAAGTTCGATTATTTATCGAGTTTATCAATGGAGTATTTATGAAAAAAAATAGAATGATTAAAAATTTCTAATCTTTTACTCGAGATACATCGAAATTCGATTAATTCATTGAATAAATGATTTTTTTGTGTGGAACTCAGGTGTTTGGCTCCTCACCTCCGAGGGTGTACGTGTCTCCAGATAATTCTTCTAGTTTTTTCTATCTCTTCCTTATTTGCATTACACAACTCGAGTGAAGAATTTGATGAAGCTTTTTTCCTGTTCCATATCTTGAAACATCTGAATACAGACAATGGTCTGATTCTGCCACATATAAAAGCTCACATTCCGAAACCAACATAGGACATTTTTTCGCGTCGGGAGTCTAATCAGAAACGGCCGAATAGATCTCGATTCCTCACCTTCTCCTTTATACGATTCCACCCTAAAATCTTAATAATTAGCATCCTTTTAGGATTTCCTAATTTGGGAAATGCTACATTCGATCTAATTATTTCGTGATTTTTTGGTATCATCAATTTCTGATAACACAAGAATTTCTGTAAGAGGATATACATAACAATTGGAGCGATAGGATCAAATAGGAAAAATAGAGTACATATGTCATCGTTCTGATGAGCTCGATCAGGAGAATGTGTGGAACTCAGGGGATTTGCTCCTCCGAGAGTGCACGTGTCTCCAGATGATTTTTTTATTTTTTCCTATTCTTTCCTTATTTATATTACAAAACTCAAATAGAGAATATGAAACTTTTTCCCTGTTCCATATCTTGAAACACCTGCGTGGGTTTAGAGTGGTTTCAAAACAGATAATGGTCTGATTCTGTAACATATAAAAGCTCACATCCTGAAACCAACGTAGAACATTCTTCCGCGTCAGGAATCTAATTAGGAACGGTCTAATAGATCTCGATCACTCACTTCTCCCTTCATCAAACTTAACTCTAAAAAATCAATAATTAGAATCCTCTTAGGATTTCCTAATTTAGGAAACGAACCATCCGATCTCATTATTTCGTGAATTTTTGGTATCATCTATACAATTTCTGGAAGTAAACCGGTAGAATTCTGTGACATCAACGAATAACTTACTTGTATTTAATAGTTTTCGTAAATGCACTAAGCTATTGACGACTTTGAGTGATACAATTTTTTTACCATTACTCTATAATTTGTTCTTGACGACGCTAGAGATGAAAATGTTCAAAGGACAGCTCTTCATGCTCCTCATCATCTACATACGTGATTCGTCGTGTCTTCTCGATGCTGTGTATAATGCAGGTAATTGATTAATAGTAAAACAAAAATATTTACCACCATGATTTACCGTGAAAACACCGTACAGCAGGTATTCTCTAAGGATGATTTTAATTTCCAGGCAAAGAAGTATGGAAACTGTATTCAATAATAGAAAAGGTAACATCTGAAGTTACTGACGCTGCAGATCGACTGCCTCACGATAACGCTGTGACGAATGAAGAGATAAGGAACCAAACGGATGAGATTCATAAGCAATTAGATCAAATTGAAAAATTTATGCATTCGAAAATGATTCACGATTCATTCCAGTCATGGCCGTACAGTATACTGCTATATAGAGCCATAGATACTTTGGAAATATATATTTCAAGTGTTGATGAACATTACGGGAACTTCCGCCGCCATATGAATGAAACGAGTTTCTCACCAGAATTGCAAGAATTCATGGAATCAATTAGTTCAAACGTTGATGATTACATTCGAATGATACGAGGCCTTATGGTTGACCACAACCCAATGTTGCCAGCATATCAGAATTTGATATCTGGAATTGCTGGCCAAGCAGCTGTAAGAATCCATTGTAAAATGACTTCCTTTTTTTTTTTTAAATGATTTCCCAATCGATTTTCCCGAATGAATTATTTCTTCCAGATTTCATGAGCAAACAAATTTGTTACCCTGTTTTTTTATAGTCTCTACAAGCAGAATTTTGCAGCAGTCCTCAAATAATATCGCACGTCCTTGTCCGGCTGTTCCGAATAGTAATAGTAGCTGAAATGAAAGGCCATGTCATGTTGGCCATTGGAAGCATTTATCAATTGCCGCGAACCCCAAGTAGGCTATTACAAACAAATGTTCTTTGATAAATTATCCAGAACAATTATTCATCACAATAAAAGTTAAATAAAATAATAATTGAATGACATTTGAATGTCATTCAATTGTTATTTTGTTCAACTTTCAATGTAATGAGTGATTGTCTCACTGGCTTCACTCTTCCTTTGAGTACGTATTTTTGTAAACTAAAAATCGTACATTTTCACCACAAACGTAGGAGCAGTGAATATATACACTAAAGAACAATTCGAGGAGCAATTGAGACTCTACGTTGATCTATTTTCATTAAATCTACTGGTGACAGATCCAGTGTATGTCAGAGCTTGTGATCCTATTCATGATAAGTGGATTCGAGGTATGCAATTTTTCCAGAATGTACTCCTGAGTAAAAATTTTGCGATCTGTTATTTGTATGGGTATTTGTTCTGAATAACGAGAAATTTACAGGTAGATCCTTTTATGAACTCGAAGGGACTTTCCAGACAGCAATTTTTCACTATAATACTACCGGTTGTCCCGATGACAGTTGCAATGATGTACGGTCTAGAAAAATAGAGCATTGCGATCCGCATTATTACGATGAGCGCAGTGGCTGTTCAAGAATTATAACTGAGTGTGTTTACTTAGATGCTGTGCGGGCTTGTGTATTGGTGGGACAATATGTTTCAATAGGGCTGTTGCATGAATTTTCAAATTACGGAGTAATGGTTTCAATATATTCTTAAGTTTCAGAGGAGTCAAAAATCAAAAATTAATTTTTTCAATGAATAAAAATGCGATTTCGCAATTTTTTTCTCTCTTGAATATGTTCAACTTTATCCATATTTTCATATCAAAAAAATAGGAAAATTTCATGCAATAGCCCCATTGTTTAGTGCAAAGTATTTTCCAATTTAAAGATGATATAGAATCAATATTTTTCATTAAAACAGAAAGAGGGTGTCAACAAATTTAAGTACGCAAACTCATCGGGATTGGGCTTACTCGGAACAGATTCTGAATGTCCGCAAGATACTGGTTATATAATCGAAGGTGGAATCAGTTGGAATTCCAATCGAGGTGTATGTGCTTGCAAGTGTTATGGGAACGAGAATAAAATCAGTCTGTTCATGATGATGAGCCACGTGGAATCCAACATGTAAAAAAATACCCTAGGACAGGCTAATCAATTATATCGTCTCCCTAGAGTCAAAAGGGCGTAAGTGCCATTTTTTCTTGCTGAATAATAAAAGGGCATAATTTAGTATTCATATGAAAAAATGAATGGAGATTCAATTTTTGTAGATTTTTAAAAAACGGCACTTACGCCCTTTTGACTCTAGGGCGACGATATATATCGATGAAGCTGAGTTGCTTAGTAACTATGCAGACTTTTTCCTGAACGAACTCACTGTCCCTAAATATAACTTACGTTAAGGGTGATTACTGGCATACGATTCATTCGCCAAGATCAGATATTATATATTCAACCAAAGGAGGGAAGATTGGATGCTGCATGTCGTATTCTACCGTATTCAGAGAGGTGGATACAAATTCCGAGGGATGTCCCTGAATCTCAAATTCATCCCGTAGATGAACAGAATAAAATATTTTTCTTTGACGATCTGGGTTTACCCGCAGGCTTTGCTCTAACAGGTAGTTTGAATACATTTATACACGGAGAGAGAATATTGGAGAATATTATAGTAAATCATTGGACGCCCGGGGATCCTTTCTGAATTCTTCATTAAAAAATTAATATCTTGAAAATCACAAGTCGTGGAAAAACGGAGTTTTGTTTATTTTGTTTGATGATCCTTCCGCTAGATTTCATTGGCAGTACGTCTCGATAATTTTTGAGTAGTTTTCGAGATATTTCAATTCAAAGCCACGTGTAAAATCGCTATTCTTGAAACAATTAAAATGCAAAATTCACAATGCGGAGCATGGGAATTTTTCTGAAAATCATTTAGAAAAATTTCTATATTTTTCTCTCTGTGTATGGGATATTAAGAGATGAATGTAATAAATTAATGCTTTTTGGATGGACTATTATTCCAGGAGTCAAATTCAGCCACGTAAATAGAAGGGGTTTTGTAGGGTTTGCTATTAAAATATATGGCTTGCCATTCGACAGTGAAAGTGGCGAATTAGATTTGGATCTGAGATCTTCAATATCCATGCAATCTTCGAATAAAAAACTAGGGTGAGTAAAAGTCTGCCACTTAAACTTCTACTCATTATGGATATTCAGTCAATATCTCAAAGAATTTCGAGAATTGGATTCCCTTACTGATGAAAGGAAGTGATCTTCATATTAATAACCATTTTAATTCACCAAAAATAAATGTTAGCGCAAATATTGAATCTTATGTGAGATATATCTCTTATTCACCTGAATCCCTCATTTTTTTTCGATCCTTCGATTCAGAGTATTTTTTTACATTGCCTTCTAGATTTCAAAACAATTTGTGGATGATTTCGTAAAAAAAATCTTAATTTGAATTCAATTCGTATAAGTCTGTGCAAATGAAGAATTTATTCTATTTATCAAATAATTTTCCCTCTGTGCCTTTATTTATAGGGAGCCCCTGTTATTTGAGGCGATAAGCTCAGTCTACGCACACTCGACTCAGACAGTTAGTCCAACAAATAAGAGATTCATTTCACTGGAACGATCAGAATTAGAAAAAGATTTTGGACAGTCAACGCTGCCATTATTTGATGCTGTTCCAATCACAACTTATCCTCCATCAGTATTAGGTGGAATCGGAATTTTTCATAAAGGCGTTGAAGGCTACGCTGGATTCATTTCACTCAGAATATACGGCACGCGATATGCTGAATATTTTATGAATTTCACATCTACTCATATGCCGTACGCTAAGCACAATGATATAATTATACCTGTCGATTGAATATTAGTACAGTGGAATTAAACCGAAAAAACGCTGAAATCGGAACAATTTGCCTTCACGATAATTTTTTTTTTTGCTCACAACCGAGCTTACTCCTTCCAAAAACAAACATAGACCATAGGATGAATACAGTACGCATGTAATCGTGTTAATGACCTCGATTTGGAGCATATCTGTGACTCCGGTGTTTGGCTCCACGTTACCGTAGGTGTATGTGTCTACAGATAATTTTTTACGCTTTGCTATTATTCGTTGATTTGAATTACAGAAATCCAAATGGAGAGGTTAACGAACCTTTTTTTCCACCTATGTAAGCTTATTTGGCTCCTTGTCCTCGAATAGAGAAAGATTCAGTCGACAATCTTTTCAGAGTTCTTATCTTGGAACACGTGCGTGAGTTTGTTCTTGATTTAAAAACAGATAATGGTTCAATTGTGGAATATCTGAGCTTACTTTTTCTGAAACGAACTTAAGACTTTCTTTCGGGTCAGGAGTGTAATTAGAAACAGTCGGTTGGAGCTCCATCACTCCCATCTTTTTTCATCCAACTTACTGATAAAATTTCAATAATTATCATCCTATTAGGTTTTCCTTGTTGAGGAAACGAAAGATTTATCTTGATACTTCGTGATTTCTTTGTATCATCAATAAAATTTTTGGGTTTATATTATCATCTGCGGGATATAAAACGGAAACATTCTTGGGAATCGACGAATGACTTGTATTAAATAATAATTATGAATGCAGAAAGCTGTTGACGACTTTGAGTGACATTTTTTTTACCATTGCTCAATAATTAATTTTTAAATACGACTCGAAGGATGACAATGTTCAAAGGACAGCTTTTCGTGCTCTTCATCATCATCTGCATACGTGATTCATCATGTGCCCTCGATGCTGTGTATGATGCAGGTAATAGGAAATATTAATGAATAGTAAATAATATTCGTCATCTTACAAATAGAATAACGAAACCATCGAAATTAAGGAATTCTAAAGAAAAATGGGGGATATAAATTTCTTCTTTTTATATTTTCTATAAAATTGAAAAAAAAATCTAAGGAAATTCTTTCGTTGACAGAAAGACTCTCTCTGACAATTACGTAAGCCCGCTTATAAAGTTAGGACATTCATTTGTTGATTTGGAAATGGAATCCCACAACTTAGTTATCCTCTAAAAATCATTTCAATTTCTAGGCAAAGAACTATGGAAATTGTATTCGATAATAGAAACGACAAAATCGAGTGTTCCCGACGCTGTGGATAAAGTGCCTAACGATAGCGCCGTGATGAATGAAGAGATAAGGAAGCAAATAGATGAGATTAATAAGCAATTAGATCAAATGGAAAAATTCATGCATTCTAAAATCATCCACAAGTCATTCGCCAAATGGCCGGACAGTATAATGTTATATAGATGCATAGATACTTTGGAAATATATATTTCAAGTGTTGATGCATACTACAAGGACTTCCGCCGCCATATGAATGAAACGAGTGATTCCTCAGAGGAATTTCAAAAATTCATGGAATCATTTAGTTCAAATGTTGACAATAACATTCGAATGATACGAGACTATGTGCTTAGAGAGAATGATTTGTTACCGGAGCATCGGAATTTAATATTCGCAATCAGCGGCTACGCAATTGTAAGAATCAATTCCAAAACGTTTTTGCAATTGATTGAGCGTATTAGCAATTGATTTTCCCAGAATCAATCATTTCTCCTAAAATTGACCGATCTTTGAATATTTTAAAACTATTGTGCCATTCATTGTTTTCTATTTGAAAATTTAAATTCATGAGCAAAAAATTCGTTACTCAATTTTTTTTCGCAGTATCTACAACCGCAGCTCTGCAACACTCCTCAAATAGTATCGCTTCTGTTATTCCAACTATTCAAAATGGTAATTCTGGCTGAAATAAAAAGCCACGTCATGATCGCCATTGGCAGAATGTATGGATCACCGCAAGTCGCAGGTAGGTTATCGCAAATAAATTTTCTGTGATAAATTATCCAAATCGATAGTGAGGAAATGATTCAATTATTTTATTGAAATGAATTATTTTAATTCACAAATCGAACGATTAATTCACAAATCGTTTATTTCTTATTTGAAGATGTAGGAGTCCTCGGTGTATACACTAAAAAACAATTTGAGACTCAATTGAAACTTTACGTGAATGTATTTTCATTGAATATACCACTGACAGATCTAGTGTCTTTAAGAGCTTGTGATCCACCTGATGGTAATTGGATTCGATGTACGTATCTTCCTAAATGTAATCCTGAGTAAAAAAATGGCCATCTTTTATTCGTTTCAGTATTATTTGTGAATATTGAAAAATTTGCAGATAAATCCTTTTATGAATTCGAAGGGACTTTTCAGACAGCTATTTTTCACTATAATTATAAGTATTGTATCGCCGACAGCTGCAATGATGTACTGTCTAAAAAAGCAAGGCAATGCGATCCTCAGTATTACGATGATCGGAGTGGCTGTTCACGGATTGCAACTGAGTGTGTCTTCTTGGAGGCTGCGCGAGCTTGTGTATTGGTGAGATAATATCGTCGCCTTAGAATCAAAAGGGCGTAAGTGGGTATTTTTATGAAAAAATGAATGTAGATTCAATTTTTGTAGATTTTCAAAAAAATGGTACTTACGCCCTTTCGACTCTAGGGCGACGATATGTTTCAATTGCTCGGTGCAAAGTCTGTTTCCTTACAAATGATACATAATCAATATTTTTCATTAAAACAGAAAAGTGGTATCCACAAATTCCAATACATTAGATCATCGGCATTGGGCTTCCTTGGAAACGATTCCGAATGTCCACAGAAACATGGTTATATAATTCAAAGTGAATTGAAATGGAACTCCACTCAACGTGTATGTGCTTGCAAGTGTTATGAGAATGATAATAAAATCGGGCTCTTCATGATGCAAAGTCATGTGGAATCCAATATGTAAGAAAATAAACTAGAACAAGCTAATTGTCTATATCAAATACTTTAGATTATAGAATTCATAGATAACTATAACTTACTTGAAGGGTTATTACCGGCATACGATTCTTTCGCCACGATCAGATGTTATATATTCAACCAAGGGAGGGAAAATTGGATGCCGATGGTCGTATTCTACCATATTCAGAAAGATGGATCCGTATCCCACAGAATATCCCTAAATCTCAAATTCATTCCATAGATGAACAGAATAAACTATTTTTCCTTGACGATGTACGTTTACCGGCTGGCTGTGTCCTAACAGGTGATTTGAATACATATGTGAAATTTTGAGAGATAAATATGATAAATAAATGCATACTGATGGAATATCATTCCAGGAGTCAGATTCAACCGGGTAAAGAGAGGAGATCTAATAGGCTTCGCCATTAAAATATACGGTGTACCATTCGATTATAGAAGTGGGAAATTACATTTGGATCCAGAATCTCGTGTGTCCATACAACCGCCAAATGAAAATCCAGGGTGAGTAGAATGTCCCCCACTTGAGCAAGAAACCATTGATTTTTATACTTTTACTCATCACGGATATTATCTGGTTTTCTCACTGATGGAGGAAGTGATATTCTTCATGTTAATGATCATATGAATTCATCAATCCATACTCATAATTGAAAATTGAAATATAAATGCTATTTTTCGAACCAAGGGAGCTAAGAACTACGTTTCCGACCGGGGAAAGTGAGGGAGGAAAGTTAGTTATTTGCTCCCTAGATGCAAAAAATAAAATTTCCTCTGTTTCTCTATTTATAGAGAGCCCCTGTTCTTTGAGGCGATAAGCTCAGTCTTCGCACACTCGACTCACATACCCAGTCCAACAAACAAGAACTACGTTTCGCTAAAACGATCAGAATTAGAACGAGATGTTGGACAGTCAACGTTACCATTATTTGATGCTCTTCCAGTTACAACTCATCCTCCATCAGTATTAGGTGGAGTCGGAATTTTTCATAAAGGCAGTGAAGGCTACGCTGGATTCATTTCACTCAGAATATACGGAGTGAGATATGCTGAATATTTTACAATTTTGACGTCTAATTATGTAGCCTACCATATGACTGATGATGTAATCATACCTACCAATTGAATATGCCGTGTCTAATTAAATTAAATGGATGAGCGATGTGTTTTTTTGTAGAATGTTTCAGTCTTGCTGATATATCGATTATCGAATAAAGTTCTGAATCAGGAAATTTTGATGTTGCACTTGATTTGAAAAGGAAATGAATGGAATAAAAATAAGTTCCACTTGAACATACCCATACTGCATGTTCTTAAATTTTTTTTATTTACAGTCAATTAATTTCATTTCGTAAATGGATTTTTTTTTTTTTTTTATTTAATGCATTTTAAACCATTTGGTTTATTCTGCTAATTATAAGTTTGTTATCCATTGATTTATTCATTGTTAGAAACAATTAATTATTCGGAGTTGTTAATGCCTTTCCCCTTTATCTCCGTTTCCAAAACTTTTCATTTTGAAGTTTCATTTTGCTTAATGAAAACTTGAATTTTCAATGACGAAATTTCATGAATTTTCAGTCGGAATGTAACGTGCAAAATTTCCGAGATTTGACACGGAAAACTTAGGGAAAATTTTTCAACAGTGAACATAGGAGATTTTTAAAAATATAAATAACACAACCCATTAGTTTTTTTCACGATTTTCCATTAGCTTTTCCATAATTATTTCTAAATATTCACTTTCATCGTAATAAATTGACGCAACATGATCGACGACTCTTCATGATAATGCTAAATTGTCGTATCAGAAGTTTGCATTACGAAAAAAAAATTGTTGAAGTCTCTTTCAACTATAACTGTTAAAAAATTATTAATTAAAATTCGGCGAAGAAATTTTGAAATATTTCACAAACTTCAGTAAGCTTGAGATTTTACGAAATTGATCTTTTGAGCATTCATTTTTTAAATTTCAAATTTCATAAAAAATTATGTGCGAAATTTCCTTCAAATTATGATTATTTGCACACATTTGAAGTGGATTATTCAGTGAATCGATGAAATTCCAGGAAAGTCATGAAAAGTGGAGCCTCTATTGCGTTGAATTTCCGATCAACAGAAAATTCAAGTTCAATTTCTTATTCGTATTTGAAAATTAAGATTGCTTATCAAGTTCAGCTTAATCGAAACCGTAAAATATATTAGTAAAGATGAAAATATAAAATCGGTCTTAGAAAAATATTTCGTCGCAGAAAAAATAAACCTCAGAACGAATTATTAAAAAAAAAATGATTATTCACCCATTAATTAACAAATAAAACCACGAATAAAATTCAATTTATCCGAGTGTTAAATCTACTTATAAAATACCTTAATTATTTTACGGTAGTACTGTAGTTACCGTACGTAAACTCTCAATTATCCACAACACATCGGTTTATGAATTTTGCACGTATTTAATTTGCAGCCAACACTGTACAAAATCGGCTTAAACCGCTGATATACAGTAGAGTTTGGTTGGATGAGTGAGGCGAGAGTAGGAGGAAATAAAGGTGGAATGAGTAAGTTGAGAAGTGAGTGATAACGAGTATATACATACGTTTACCTTGTATAAGTGTGAATATAAATGAGGGATAAAATCATGTACACAATTTACCTAGAAAACCTTTGGCTACTTTATTATGCTTGGATTATACTAGCATCGAAAAACTGTATACAAACACGTTTCAACCACCGAGAAAGGCTCGCTGAGAAGGAGGTCAAAATAAAACTAATGAGCGAACAAGAGATAGATAGAGAGAGAGAGAGCGACGCCATTAAAAAGGAAAAGATTGAGTCACGTTGTTTTGCAAGCTTTTTCCTTTCCTCTTGTTTCTTCCCGACCTGAAAATTGAGAAACAAGACCTACCGCTTATTCGTTTAATGTGGATTCTGTCCCCGGTCACAATATATATATTTTTTCACCCTCTCCCCCCTCCCACCACTATCGTCTTATGTATCACGGTCATGTGCACCTTCTAATCGCTTTTAAAACGGTAACCACGACTTTTCCACACCAAAGAACGTCAAACGATTCGGTATACGTTTCTTTTTTTTTCCCCATCCTACATCCTCTCTTCTCTCAAACCCACTGGGTGAGAAGGAAAAAAATAAAGGGGAGGAAAAAAAGAAAAACAGGCACTAAAAACTCATCCCCCGAGGCTATTCACGCTCCCTTATTTATTTTCGAAACTAGCCTATAAAACCAGATTATTACAAAAGTCGTGTCAGATTTTTTTTTCTCCTCTTCTTCTCCTCCTTTTTTCACTGTCCTGAGGGCGTTACTGTGCAGACGTTACTTATGTATTACACAGAGCTACGGCAACCCTCTTCCACTCCCCTTGCCACTTCTCATCCCCTGACGTCCACCAACGTGAAATAGAATTTCCTTCAAGCACCAAAGAACCGTATGAACAAACGTATTTATTTTTATCGTGAGAGAAGGTTCACCTGGTGTATACCATGTGCTATGGGGAGGGCTTGAAAAGAAAAGAAGTTGCGGTTAGCTTCAACTGAAGAAGTCAATGTTTTCTATCTCCTTGGTAGCATCATTGGCTCTCTATATATCTCTATATGTTACTTTCTCTGACCTCCCTTAAATCGTAGTGTCTTCGGTAACTTTGTACTTTAACTTATTTTGCGGAGGATGTTCGGACGGAGAGAATGGAGTATATTGTAATATTGTTGATTCTTTGATTTTATTCGCATCATGTTAAATTGTTTTTTCAATGGATGAAATCAAAGAATCTTTCAATTGTAGAATGTTGATGATACGTGCTCAAGATTTTCCTGCTGCTTATGAAAATAGAATTTCATTGAATAAAAACAAATTTATAACGGAATACTGTTGATTTTATAGTTAGTTTATTGATTTTGCAAGGAAAACAGTTGATTCATTAAATAATTGCATGAATTTTCGAATAGCTAAATTGAGGAAAAATTTATTTATGTCAAAACTAAATTGAATTTCATCCAAATATTCGAACAGAAAGAAAAAGAATTCACATACGACAAACAAAATTTTTAGTATAAAAAATTGAACTCTCAAATAATAATAATGATTCCATTAGATCTTTAAATGATACAAAAAAATATCTATATTTTTTTATAATCATTTTATGAGACAAAATTAGTTTATTCACCAATTGACTGGAGCTCCTCTTTTATGTTTGATGAAACGATTATGAAATGATAGTTTTTCATTTGCGTTAATATTTTGTTTATTGTTTCCTTGGTACTAATATTCTTCAGTTTTACACCTATCAATTGCCTGCCTTTCTTTTTTCTTGCCTCTCTTTGCCTTCTACCTTTCTTGCTCTTATTTTCTTGCACTGCATTCGCCTAGACCTGGAGGAAACCCATCATGAGGAAAATCTGAGGCAGACGGCCGATTGCGTGAACACGTATAAAAATTTCCATGACAATTGTTATGACAATGTCATAACAATTGTCATGGCATTGTCATAACAATTGTCGCGGCAATTGTCATGACATTG
>JABSMS010010737.1:0-13511 GCA_018902275.1 Aleiodes sp. PSUC_FEM 10030003
ATTTTCATCGAAAATCGTGTTTTGAATTACTATATATGCTCAAAAAAATTCAGAATTTTTTGATTATCTTTGACGGAGATATGATCCATTTTTACGAATTTCTCATTTAACCACAATCAACATTATTTATCAATTTTCTCCCTTAATAATTTCCTAAATGCCCTAAAAATTTCATCAAATTTTTTTTCCATCCTATGAACATAACCCATTCGTTTTCATCAATTTTTCACTATTTCTCCAGTCACTCAACATCCTTAAGTAATTTTTCCCACATTATTAATATATTAATCCTTATTACGTCGCTATATTCTTCACTTTCACGTCACTCAGTCACTCTCTCTCTCTCTCGCGTGATTTTTCAGAATGTAAGAAGTATCATTTGGAAAAGCCATGACAATGCACCGTGTGGGAAACCCTTGCACTATTAACCTATCCCCTCTCTCTCTCGCACTCTCTCCATAGTTCTTTTTTTCTTCTTAAACTCTCTTTATGTGCTGCCTTCCACTCTATCACTAGCCCCTAGGTGCCATTATTTTCTCCTTTTCTCTTCTTTATTTTTCCTTCATTCGTGCTTCATAGCGTCATTCTCCTCTCTATTTTCAACGAGCTGCAATGGCTATCATACACGTGCCACCGTAGGAAGCGATAGAGAGGAAGTGAAGAAAATAAGAAGGGGGAAAAACAATTCAAAGGAGTAAAAAGAATTTGTCGTGTGATTAATGTATCGCTTGGTCGACATGGCTCTTGATGAATTACGTCGTCTCTTATGTGTGTTAGTAGGGGAGGAATGAAGAAAATGGAGATTAATTGAATGCCATCACGTGAGCATGAATCATTATTGAATAACCCTTCGAATATTTCCAAATTTTTCTCGGTTATTAGATTTTCAATACTTTCATCATTGAATGAAATATAGTTACGTTTTATTCCCCTTCAATTCGTACTACTTCTGCTATTTTCTGCTTCATTTCACACAGAAAAAACGCAAATGAAAAGTAAAGGACAATGAATAAATAACACAACTGTACTTTGTTGCAAACAGCCATCGTAAAGTCACGGATTTTTTACGATTCTTGGAGGTACCCAATAGTATTCAATAGTACTGAGGGCGTTAATAGTTAGAAAAGAAAAATGAACGAGAGAAAGACAGACACGTGGCCACTTTCATGACACTCTTCGAAGCCAGTAGAAAACTACTTCACTGAGTAAAATCGTGTGCCAGAGATTCCGTTAACTTCCGACAGTACTTTCTTATGTGGATACTGTAGTATAACCACGCCCTCAATGCTGGTTATAACCCTTTCAACGAGTTATTTCATACGAAAATGGATATTGTTGATTATTAATTGCTTTTCTGGAAAGTATGTTGGCACACGTCCAATTTTTTCACTCTCACGTTATTCGTCTTTTATTCATTGGATATTAAGTCGAAAAAGAACGTAAATAGGATGATATTTCGTTTATTTGAGATTTTTTTAAAGAATTGACTTTAAAGTGAGAGCTACGGAAGTTGTTTGAAAGAATTTTTTTCACATTTTTCACTGAAAAAATGATTTTAAAAAATTACTCACTTCAATATTGCTTCTTTAATACATGGATTTGAAAATACCCTCATTATTTGGGATAAAAAATTCCATAAACCCAAGCTCATCTCCCCTCGTTATAACCCCCATAAGATTTGGAAATTGCCCTTCGAGAGCTCACACAAAGTGAAGAAAAAAAGAGAAAGGGAAAAGTAGCATGAACGACACTGAAAGTTCACTATATATTCTAAATAAATGCGAGGGGATCCGGAAATGATACAAAACAATTTCATGAAACTCCGAACATTCGATTATCTTCAGTCGTGTAGAGAATTTCAATAAATAATGATTATCAATTTGTGACGGTGAAGTAAATAGAATTCCGGAGAAACATGATGTTCAGCATTCGTCATTGGGGTGAAAAAAAGGAATCACTATTGGCATAAAACATTCATTATAATATCATTAACCCATAATCAAGATTGATTGAATTTCCATTCATTAATTCACGGTAATTGCAAAGTGCTATGAACTATATTTTCAAAAAAAATTGACAATAAAAATGAAGAAAAAAAATTAACGTGACATTCGTAAAGTGACATTGATAAAGTCCATTTAGCACATTATTATTTTCCTCTCTGGAGTCCGTCCGCCAGGCAACGGGAGAGTACACGCTGGAGACAAGGCGAATGAGTATATAAAAAGCTGAGATAAAGAGAGATGTGGTAAAAAACGAGAACAAAGAAGGAAAATAAACGTGAAAAGCTACGTAAAGTACATGACACGATGGAAGAGTAAAAGTTGGTCCATTTAGTGACAAAAGTTTTCTAGGCACTGGAATGTACATCGAGAGAAGAATATGAATGAAAAGTATTATCCATGGAGGAAAAAACTTTTCATTATTAGAACATAATGATATTCATCGAATAAATATAAATAACGTATTGAGGATTGTCTTAAAAAATGAACTCTGTGCATTCTATTTCCATGAAAAATGAATTCAGTTTGTGCAGTATAGAAAATTCAATTTCTTTACACTGAAGATTCAATTTTTCAAAAGATACTACAGACGAGGGTGACAGAAAAAATAAAACAAAGGAGGTAATTTCAAAGACAAACTCTTTACATATTGTGGTACACGTGGAATCCCGATACACAAAGAGACAGGGACTTTTTCCAATATCAGTTTCCTTTAAAACTTGTTCCTCAAAAAATTCCACAACAAATAAATTTATTGAAAAACGTTTTTCTTTAGTTGAAACACTCTGGAACACTTGTGATTTTACTTCCATTTTTTTTGTCGATTAAAAAATAAAGGAAGGGGAAAAGATGTGGGTGAAAATGTGTAGATCAATCATCGGACGATTTAAACTGACTGAGGAAAATTTCATAAAAGTTCGTGAGTCAGTTTTAGATCGCTTTCCTCGACCACTTCCTCAATTTCTGGCTTTTCTCTTTTCCTCTTTTAAGTCGTTGGTGAAGCAAGAGAATTTATATGCTCACGAAAGGGATAAGAAAGAGAAATTCCCGGAAAACTTTCTCAACGAGTTTTATCGAGGGTGATAATTGTTGATGTACATTTTTTTCTGCTTCAACTAAACGATATTAGTTTTTCAAATGATAAATCTATTTAGTTTCCAATCTCTCTTTCATTCAATTTATTTTTGAGAAGAAAAATCTGGAGAATTATTATGGCGAAAATTATTTGAAAAATTTAATCGGATTATCGTTGATAATAAAAAAAAATTAAAGCAAATTATTAACACACGTGGAGCAGCAATTTCCTCTCCTACCAATCCTGAAGTACTCTCATCGGGGTCAATCCGGCTTGTTGCGTATCTACTCCCCCCTCACCCATATCCCAATTTTCCATCAGACGCTAAATTGCTGCGCGCACAACACAGTACACACTGAGGGCATCAGACCATGACACACGCCAAGGCAGAAAAGAGAGCGTGCATGTAAGGAAAATTAGGGTTTCTCAATGGACCAACATCTAATGTCCCCTATTATCTCGAAACACATGTAATTTTCCCATGATAATGGCGGAATTGAAAATACGTGACGAAGCATGGAAAAGATTTTTTTTTATTATCATATTATCAAAACTTTACTTGATGAAGAAAGATTTTAATGAAACGAAAATTTGCTTCATTTCACATGAAATTCATGAGGCAAAATTATGATTCAAATGGAGTGAAAATAAAAAAAGGAGGAATCTCCTTTAATGGAGGAAAAATGGCGAATAAAGGGGCAGTAAATTGCATTTAAAATTAAAAAAATGAAAGTGTAAAGAAACGAAGGCAATGAAGTTAGTGATGAAAGACCTTTTTCCGAATAAAAATGTCAATCGATAATGTACTGTTATATCATAGAGGTTGTTTACACGCAAAGTGAAGTGGACAGAGAATGTTGAGGGGGGTATGTACGTTCGGGCTTCGCCTATGCCACATTCTAAGTGGTGTATACCAAGCTTTGATCAGCCCGATGGATTAGCCACGCGGTGGACCTCTAATATCGTTAAGTTATTAATTGCTTGTGGTTGCGGTTGTGTCGAAATAAATATTTTAATAATTAGCCACCCCCATCATCCCAAAGCAATTAACGAATTTCTTTTAAATGAATAAAACAAAAATTTATGAAGTTTATTCGAGAATTCAGTAGTGAAGAGGTGAAACAGGATAAGTCGATTTTTTTCGCCGATCTTCTCTTACAAATATCTCGAAAACTAATGGAGATAGGTCCTTTTTACCCTGATGCTTTTTTGTAGCAAATTTTAAGAGCTACAAAAAAACATCAGGGCGAAAAGGACGTATCTCCATTAATTCCCGAGATATCTCAGAAAAACCATTGACAGCAAAAATTGACATCCTTTTTTACCTCTTCATTACTGAATTACATAAGGAGGAATAATTTTTACTGACACTAATATGAACTGCATGTTAAATTTGCAGTTCATGCTGTCGAAGCACTTGCGAAGATACCTCACGTACGACTGAGGATACTGCTGAAGATAGTTTGAAACTCAACTTAAGTTCTCTACGTCTCATCAATTAGTTTAGAGTGTCCTTGCGAGTGAACTTGTTACTCTCAGTGTCAATTTAGTGGGCGTGACTCAACGATTCAGGTGACGATGAGTTTAATTCTTTTTTTCACAAAATAAAATGTCCAAAAACACGTGAACCAACATTTCGATTAAATTTGTTGCTAAAAAATGTTGAAGTGTCAGGAAAAAAGGATTTTTTTACATGCTACACGCGCTGACTAAATTCTCCGAAATCCCAAAAAATATGAGAAATTCTTCTTTTTAATACTTCATCAAGATAAAGTTAGCTGTTAAGGTGATATTTATAGACACCTGTCGTCTCGTAGGCCTCTAATGAAGCGGTACACGCAAGCCACTATCCTTAACCGAAGCCGGGATACGTTTAATCAGTGAGATACGAGCCATCAAGCTGCCACGAACGTTTAATGGCACTATATCCCTCAACGTGTAGACCATTCATAAAGGCTCTCTTTAGTCCATATACGATATACACTCATCCAAAGCATCCCTCCTTCATTTCAACGTTCAATGGTCATAATTCATTTCTTTTTTTGTCACGTTTTCTCAAAGGATAAAAAGAAGAAATAGAAAAAAACGAACTTACTGAATTTTTACATGTGAATTGAATTGATGAGAATAAAAAATATCTGGTTACGAAGTAAACTACGTGACCTCCTGTGTGGTTATGTAACGAAACATATCATCAAATTCCACTTTCCAACTACCCTTGTACGTGTTCAGATTCACAATTATAGAGGGGGAGAATTTTCGATACAATTAGTTTCTAGAATCAAATAAGATAGAGGAGGTTAACTTCGAGGAGAATATCGATCTAGTTATCGAGGAACAAGTGCATGTAATTTAAGTCATTTATTACAAGTTATTGCTGCGGAAATACTCATTTATATAAAGAAATTAATTTCCGTAATTTTTCCTTTTTTTATTAATCTTCAGGGAATAACTCGAAACAAAAGATCCCTGTATCTCTTGAATTTCGTAATATTTCATGAACATAATTGAATTTCCCTGAATTCTAATTTATTTGAGTTATTTAATAAAAGTAGATAATCACACGAGAATAAATTGCATACAATTTTCTGCAATTCAAATCAACAAAACTTACTTCAATTTCAAAGTAATTCCACAGTTTCCGAGATACCTCCAGTGCAATTGCAGTAAATTCATTACAATTGTTACTTTGCTTCGAACTGTTCTTACATTCGATGAAAAAGTAAAAAAAAATCCACCTCTATTATTTTCCTGATACCTGAAAAACAATTTGCACCTCTCAGTGGAATGAGGTGAAGAAACGAAGTGGAAAAAAGAGGGAAAAAGAAATTCTATTCCAATAGGATATTGAATCGTGTAAAGAATTTAAAATTCGAGAAATTCTTGGGATAAACTGAATTTGTAAATATCGATTCTCAAAGAAGAATTCCACGAGCTACTGTCTCTCCTCTTCCATTTTTCATGCATTAAAATTAATTAGATATTGATTTCTAAAAATTTCAATCGGTTGATCGAATACTTTGATCATCGTCAAATAAACCGCAGTACTGAAAAAAAAACAAAACTATTGAATTTTACCCCAAACTCTATCATACTCGATAAAGCTATACCGCAGAGAATAAAATACAGTATAAAAGAGTTCAACGACAGGTAGAAGAGTCATTGTAACGGTGAATAACTTTTAAAAAAATTGAAATAACAGAGTTATTCAATTTAAGAAATGAAGATTCCTTCAGGATCCATTCGATCAACGTTGGAAAGCCAACAATAACGTATTCATTCCAGTAGATTAATGCTTTCCATTAAGGCAAAGAGAAACTGTTGGTCTTTCCCTTCCTCAAGTGCTCTATGGAGATTTATCGAGACAGTAGTCACTTCGTCCTTTTTTTTCCTTTGCCTCAATCCTCTCACGCTTGAGCTTCACGATGGTCACGTTTCGTTCTTTTCTCATTTCTCCTTGAGGATGTTTCTCTTTGAGTTCTTCCCGTGATCCTAGAATATTTTGCACTTATCCATCATTCCTCCGAACGAGAATATTTATTGGTCCATATATTTCCAGAGGAATAATGATGAATGCTGAGTCTAAGTCGTGACATTACACGAAGCTAAAGCTTGAAGTTATTCATGAAACAATAGTCTTAATAGTGAAACACTGACAGTCCTTAATTACTCGCAATTACGACGTTTGTTCCAAAACAATTAGTGCACATCGAGGAGACAACGATTGCACGACAGATTCTGCTCTCATTTTGAAGTTACAAAAAGTTACATTTAATCAATAAAAAAAATGAAGACGAAAAATACTGGGAGATCGCAGAAAAATAAAAAGCAGGCGTTTCCAACTGCGGAAAAGTGTAACGTTGAAAAAGCAATAAATTCTAGTCACGTCTTGCGTGTTTCCTTTAATGATTGCTTTCGCGCATCGCCTTGTCGGAAACCGCGAAGCCAAGCACCAACGACTAAGCTTACTTCGCTTTTTTTTCTGACACTGTCTCTATTTTTTTTTTTACCCATTTCTTGGATCCGTCCTCGTAGAGGCACTTCTCTTCTTTCTTCGGTTACAGTGTAAAGACTTCTTCTTCTTCTTGTATCTAAGGCAGATGGTTTAGTGTTCAGTGAATCGCTAGTGTGATAGCCACTGCTTTCGCGAAAGTCTTAAGAGTTTAATTCTCTAAGTCTTCGTGAAATGAAAGGAGTCTACTTCACGCTTCAAAGGAGGGAAGAATCAGAAATAAATAAAAAATGGGAGGAAAAAAGAAAAATTCTTAGCTTTAATTTCTTTCAGGCAAATCTTTCTCACAAGAGAAAGCTTGAAGTTTCTTGATGAAAATATTTTGTTTATTCTTTGGTGGATTAATTAAATCTTTCACAAAGATAATTAAAAATTTTCACGAAATTCTGTGATTACAATTCAGATGAAAGTCGCATTTCATCGAAAAATCGCGAAAATTCACGCTTTCAAAATTCGGAAAATTTTTGAAGGAACCCAAGGGAATAAACTGTCACCACAATAGTAACTCGAGCAATATGTTTACCCGTAGCATCGCACAGCTCACATTAGTTGTGCAAACAATAATTCCCCGGGTTCCTAGAGTTGTAATACAGGAACTTATATCCATTCCTCCTCCTCACCCTTCCCCCTCTTTTCAATGTCAAACCCTTCTTGTACCATTGGGAAGTCTGGTTTGCTCATGTCCCTTTCTCCAGGAAACTCCCTGAGCTTCTGAAAGCCAAGCCGAGATAAATATATCCCGGAAATCTCAACTCCCATGGGAGAATATTTACTATTCCATAATGCAGTGAAAAACGACAAAAATTTTACATTAAATTTTTAATTTTTTTCAATGCTACCGGGAATTGTAAATTCCACGGAAATAATTTTTAGATAAAATAATATTGAATTTATAAATATTTACGTTCATTGGGATATTTAAAAAAAAAACGACTAAAATTTTACGTTAAATTTTAAATTTTTTTCAATGCTTCTGTGAACTGCAAATAATTTTTAAATAACCTAATATTGAATTAATAAATATTCACGTAATTCATTGGGGTATTCCATTCTAAACAGCATTCAACTTTTTTTCATAATTATTTAAATAACTTATAATTATATTCACTATCACAATTGACGCAATAACAGAAAGTCATTGATTCGAATGTAAAAACGTTTGAAGATTAATGAAGATACGAAGGTAGCTTAAAGATTCTCGTGATACGAAATCCCGGGAAATTGCATGGCATTGCGAGCTTTTTAATTTTCGCAGAATGCTTATCAACTCCCTGAAAGAAAGAGAGTGAAATGAAGAGAAAAAAGGCAATCCCTGAAAAAAGCCTGCTATGCAATTACTTGACTTCGTTTTTTTTCAACGGTAAATACCCACTGATTTTATGTCGTAACTTTAAAGTTCTGTTTCTCCCCTTTTTCTACCCCTCAATCTTTTATCAGAAAATCACGGACATAATGACACGATCGAGAGTGAAACTCTGACGGAATAAAAAACACTTGGATTTAATGGAAATCATTATTTTCCTTCGGAGAAATTTTATCAACGTTAAAAATTCAATAATTCAATGAATAAACGTTTCTCCACAATAAATATCCTACAAACTAATTAGGTTAATTACAATTTCAATTTGCATGAACAAATAAGTCGGGATTTACCAAGACTGATTGTTGAATTCGATCACGAGCCAACGTTTACTGTACATGCAATGATTTCCCAATCTTATCTATAAAACTTATATTCATTTTGAAATTTAATTTAAAGTTATGCAACTGTTTTATACAAAGCTTCAACAGTTCCTTTCTATTATTAATACAATAGCCATTCTCGTATATTCCTATTATTTATTTTATACACCATTGTATCAAACATAAACGAGATAACACGTTAACAGAGGCATTGTAGATTGGATGAGTATCGTTGGAACATCGCCAAATATAAAACAAATACAACAAAGACAACTACTCGTGTCAACGATGCAAGTTTTCATTCAATTTGTACATTTTTATGTTTATATAAATTACAAGGAGGATCGTAAAGATTTAATACTGACCGGGCCAATTGCTTCGGGTCAATTTTCTCTCACAATATTTTCATGTTTTATTTCCTCAACTGTTCTTCAACTCCAGACGGAAGGGAAAAGAACGGAAAACGAGCGAAACCTTGAAGAAAAAATGAATCGAAGTGTTATGACAGTTTTATATTTTTGTATTTCTTCCACTATTAAATGGAATAAAAAAACAAGACAAATTGCCACTCTCCCGAAATTAAAACAAATTCGTGTGCATCAGAGAAAAATAAAACAGCGAAAATCAAGAATGAGAGAAATCGAATTTGAATGGTTATTTCATGATCCCTCTGTTCAATTTCCCGTTTTCAATTCGTATAGCCTGCCCTCAAAAACGAAGTCACGAGAGGGGGGGAATAGGGGACGCTAACCCTATTTTTTGAAACACTCGGGGGAATAATAAAACGAGGGAAAACCAAAAGAATAATAACAATAAAAAAAATAACGTATCATATTTCAGTTGCAGATTGTCTTTTGCAGGAGTTTATTGAGAAGAATAAAATTATTTGGTTGAAGTGAACGCAAAAATAGAATGTCGAGATTCATTTGAAAAAGCTATCAAGTAAAAGTAATGAAAATTTGTTTTTCCAATGAAAAAAAAAAAATTGGAGAAAAATATTGTGAAGATGAAAACAAGGGTTTTGAAGCACAAAAAATCCCATCAAGATTGTCTCTTTTACATCTTATTTTTTCTATTTCTCTTAACAGGAATACGAGATTCTTGTCAAGTTGATAAATTACATATTGCAGTAACTACAATTCATAAGAAAAGATAACATTAACCTACAGTCATATTTTCTTATCTTCCATTTCTCATTGGATCATATTAGCTTCCGGGATACATCAGTAACTTAATTTCCGGTGGATAATTGTAGAGACCGCATATTTTTATGACGCCAATTTCTTTTCCCTGCATTTTTTTCATTCTCTGGGCAAGAGGGAGAGTGGTTGGAAAATGGTGAATGTGCGAAATAACTGAACACTCAGAGAGGCACCCACACGGAAATTATTTCCCTTGGCTGCTCTTGACACATTGTACAATTGAAGGCAGACCCAAGAGAATCCTATTATAATATTATAACCTGGGTACAGTGGTCATTTACATTTATTTACGTTTAAAAATTTAATGCCTAAATTTTTTCTCTCAAACCACACTACGAAATTTTTTAATCTACATCGTTAAAGAAAAATTGATAATTCAATGTCATTGTGAACATTAAATTCCAAAACGCACTTGTAATTGGAGTTAAGACCAATTTATCTGTGAAATTTAATTTCTCATGGAAAATTCAAGAAAGATATCATTTTTAAGGTTTAATGAACATTATAATTTTAATTAGCAGCATGAATTTTCAAATACGAATAAAAAATTGAATAATATGTGAACTTGAATTTCCTATTAATCAAAAATTCTAAGGAACATGGCCTGGAAGTTTTACGAATTACCTGAAGTTCCATTCAGTTATTGAATAGTGTCCTCCAAACGTAATCAAAGAATCATAAATTCATTAAAATTCGATCATTAATTGGCGATGAAATTTCCAATCTTATTGTGATATTTTCGTATCAAATGAATTTTCAAAAAAATAAATTTCGTGAAATTTAAAGTTAAATCAAGTTTGTTAAATATTTCAATATTCTTTCGTTGGATTTTAAATAAAAAAATTCCGAATATTGGAATAATTTGTATTGAAAGTTTTATTCAAATTGATTCTCGAAGAAAAATCCCTCAAAATTTCTCATACGAAACACTTTTTCCAATCCAAACAGCTCCTTATGTTTGTTTATTCAAATAGAATTCATGCACAACAGCTGTCTGCGACAGACTCAAATTCACTTGTAAATATGCATCCAAGTTTCGACATTTAAGAGCTGCGACAAAAGTTCCCAAAACTTTTCATTTCCAACCATCGCACGAATATGAAGATAATAAACTTAATGCAACTGTCATCTTTTCCTCGGTTAAAAAAAATTATAAGATGCATATTGGATAGTTATCATCTCCTCAATTTACTTCGAGCTTTCAAGAATCCCTCTCTTCCTCCTAGCCACAGAGGGAAGTATAAAATATCTCGAATATCTCGTATATTGGCTTTCTTCCTTAGAAGAGAATTGTGCCAGCAAAGGACTTAAGGGAATCCTGCGTCATACCATAGAAACGTGAAATACATGTTGGTATTATTATTATATAGAGCGTGTGGAAGATGAGGCTTACTTGAGAATAAAAAAAAATAAGCTGCAATCCACTGCAATTGCATTCTCAGGCATCCACTGTTCCATGGAATTGCATTATAAATTGATTTCACCATTCATAAAACAAAGATTCGTTTTTCAATAAGGAAAAAATTTAGAATATTTCGAAATTTATATAATCGTATTAAATTAAAATATTAACAACGTGATGATTATTAGTAAACAATTCACATATGTTGGGAATTTAGCATATGAAATTTATGCAATTGTGTTCTTTGGAATTACAAATGTTTTGTTGACGAATTCAATGCTTCGGAAATTAAATACTCAATATTCAATAAAAATTTCACAGCAGATTTAATTTCATTTTGGTTATTTTTATTCGGCTTTAGCTTGTTAATTACTTTTTCAACTCCATCCAAGAACATTTATCATTTCCATTCTCGCTGGAAAATTGATGGGAATTATTCATTCATTTCTCATTGAATTTCTTCTGTCTTTGGGAGTATGCTTGACCATTTACCGGTGTACAGATGCAATTTACCTCTTTCAGAAGAACAATTAACGATATTTTTCCATGAAAGAAAAAAAATCCATTGCTCTACCGTTCCCTTTATTATTTTTTTTGTCCAGTGTTTCTTGATCATTGTTCCCTGCGCTTGCACCCGACTCTTGAAGCCAATATATTGCGGACACTGTCCACTCGTGGCACTGGACTGCGGTGAGTCATTAATTATTAACCCATGTTTGTTGAAAAGTTTTTGTTTTGATCATGCAGAATTTATTGAATTAAATGATTAATTATATTCGTACAAATACTCATAATTAATCAAATGAATCATTTATATTTATAAATAATCTATTATTGTAATCTTTCAGTTTATTTATTTGCATCAACAAATCCGATGTATTTCATCATTTTTTTTTAAATTCCAATCAAACGAAAGGAGAAATGAATAGAAAATAATTATGGAGACAGATTTTTTTTTTTTTTATTGGACAATCAGAATTAGTTGCAAGCATTGAGTAGAGCCTTGTTTTAAAAAAATTTGTACGTGAATAGCATGCATTGAATTCCGCCCACACTAAGAGCGTGATGGGGATTCGGTATTGGTATAAATATCGATCTAAAAATTCAGTGAATGAGAAATATGTACATCGCATAAATATTAATATCTCTCGCAGAATATCTGATGTATAATATACTCAATTTAATGATTATATATATATTGACAAGAATAGACTATCAAATGCAAACTGAAGAAATGAAGCGCGAGGTTTTTTAGCTTCAAGCGAAAATCTATTTGCAGTTCACAATAATTCAGAAATCTCTTACATATTGTTATTGAAGAATATACAATTTTCAACTGTGAACTGTCACAATGTGGAATGAATTACTCGTGACAATTAGTGAAAGAGGATAAGATAATAGATCCAAGCATTTTAATGCACTGTGATAATGAAATCTTCCTCAATTGAATTCAATCAACGAAATTTCATTATTTCCTCGGAAATCCATAAAAACATTTTACTTGAATGTAGCAAAAAAGCTCGAAGAAGTATTGAAACAAAATCCATTTGTTGATGTCGCCTGAAAGCTTCACTCCTCTCCGTTCCTCTCTTTACGTAAACAGAATATAAAGTGTAAAAAAACATTTTATCTTTCCGTGAATTGAATTTTATCTTAACCATCAATGAACTCAAATTTTTTATCCCAATTTTTTTGTTCTTCTCCATCAGCATCACGTGACTCAGAATACATTATTGCCCGAACTGCTAGCTTTATAAATGACCTTGAAGAAATTCACATCACGCTGAGTACAGAAGACGTTAAAAAAGAAAGGAAGAAAGAGGTAAAAGCTGAGTCACTCAATGGACTCTTGATACTTAGAAAAAAGGCCCAGAAAGATTTACCGTATACCGACCGCCCATTTCACAACCCCTTTTCTTCCATTCTTCTCTTATCTATCCCATAGATCCGATTTTCTCCAACCATAGAAAATCCCAATGTATTCTTTTCATTTTATTTTCTTCAGAAAAAATTTTTATACCAAAACCTCAAGTGATATCTTCGGGTTTGTTTTAATTACCGTAGCTCGACTCGTCTCCCAACCGCGAGAAGTCTTTCCTTTATTTAGCCCTCCTCATTGTGCACTCGGAGAATT
>JABSMS010010759.1:0-13503 GCA_018902275.1 Aleiodes sp. PSUC_FEM 10030003
AGATACCTGATTCAGGTTTCCGGAAAAACGTAAATCACGTTTCCAGAGAAACGCGAATTAGGTTTCAAAACTACGCAATTCAGGTTTCTTTCAACGCGATTCCCCGGAATCTTAAAATACGTTTCTTTTACTACGTGAATCAGGTATCTTTTTTTTCGTGTAAGGTATTTAATTTTCGACAATTAGACTTCTTGACAAATTATCCAGAACCTCATCATTCTCAAGATATTTACAAAACAACGTTGCGATTCTTCAATTTATTTCGTTCACTCCACAAAGAATGACGTAATCAAAATCTTTCCAAAATTGTAACCAATCTCTTCAAGTGTCTTACAGTGCCATAACATTGTAGAACATACAATTTCATTGTCATCCTCTTGAGTAACAGTTAAATCAGCGTGTTTCCATTCTCCGAAATTCGATCTCAGGTGTCTCGATCACGAAAACGTTTGTCCAGACAACCAAGGGTGACAGTGGTACAAGTGAACAGGGGCACTAATAGCAGAGAGAAGTGGAGAATGGCCAAGTGTCCTAGTGACCCACGGATGACATAATTCTGGTAATTCTACCTTGGTGAATTTCCGCCAAAACGGCTCTTCAGAGAAATCCATTTAGCACGTACGAAATTCAACTATACGTGCCTTTCAAAATACGCGGATTATGGAATTATGAGAGTAGTTCTTTGGCATTTACTCCATGAATTGAATTAATTATTTTTTAACGAGTCCTAACTTTTTGATGTTGTAATCTATGAATGAGTAGACAAATGATCTAAAAAAGTTGCATCGATTACATTTAATTGAACAAAAACATTATGCATTACCATTATTGAATTTTTTAAATGTTAATTCAATATTATTATTATTCATATAATAATAAATGGAATAATCTACCTCCTATATCCATGTATAGCGTGACTCTTTGGTAAAGAATTTCATTGACTATAAAAAGGTCACCTAATAAATCCTCGTTATCCTAACATTTTCCGAGATATTTCGAAAATAATGTGAGCAAAAATAAAAAATTGGGATTAATGAAACAATCCCTCATTCTTCATTTACATTAAACGTGAAATAAAAATTCGTACCGTATCTCAATTTTAAAACATCTTCAATTTCAGTTACTTAATTTTAAGATATTTCTCTCTAACTAATATCTTGAATTAAAACATCTGTCAAACATTAGTTTTTGCAGTGTACATATTCTTCTTGTATTTAATTTGATACATCATATCCGGAAGTCATTTTATCCTATCAACGTGATTAAAACAAACAGTAATCCAGCGAAAAGCCATTTGTTTTACGAAGTGATTGATTATCTGTTTCCCTTACACCTAAATGACTCCGAGCTCTTAGTTTCATCTACAAAAAAGGTGATAGTAGAAAGGTCTCTACTCCCCTTAGTATCCTTCAAGAACTGATCTCAACGTCAAATTAATTTGCTTCATCGGATAAAAAAATTCACAACAATGAACAATGAAGGTGTTACGTGAAAAATTGAATTTTCACCTATTCTTCAACATTCTCCGGATCAATTATAAATTCATCAATTATGAATTCGTATTCTCCCTCGTGTTTTAAGTATCTCAGTGCTCACGACAGCGTAAAGAGAAATTTTAACTCACTGAGAAACACAATGTCTCAAATCCTTCCTGAGATAGAATTTTATATTGGAAGGAAGAGAATGAGAAGCAAGAGTGAGGAGGTGAAAGGAAAAACACAGAGAAAAATTCAGCTCACGAAGTTGCCGGCTTGAGAGCATTGCCATGGTTTGTTCATGATGCAGACTTATGTTACATTGAATTCACTCACAAATGATGAATCAAATTGTTCAGGTCACTCGCTATAATCGTGAAAGCCTCAGCATTTGTTACTGAAATATCATCGGATGAGCAGTTCAATTTTTTTTCGCAACAATAAAATGATTTCTCATTGAAAAAGCTGAAGGAGGAAAATTCAGTAATTATTGAGATTCAGTTTTCTGGGAATATCTTAAAATAGAAGAGATACGAAATTTCTTATAGGTCTTTTTTTGGTCTACAAGAAGGTTTCCATAGAAGTTTCTGAATCCCTCTTTAGTTGCGGGGCATCAGCAAAAAATAGACGCAATGTGGTGACAAGTACACGAAAGAAATAAGATACCTGATTCTTGTTTTCCTGCAAATTTGTGGTGTCTATGACATTTTTAACTATGAAATTAACGTAGAAACTATTTAACAAAATATATTCCAATATATAAACTATTTACCAAAAGCTCCAATTTCGTATATGTGAAAATATATAATTTTATATTCCGAAATATATTTATTCTCGTGGAGGCACCCAATGACGCACGGCATGTGAATGGATGACTTTTTTGTTAATCAATAAGTGCCTAAAATTAATTAAATGAATCGGGAGCTCAACCGACGTCATTTTGTTCCACCAAATTCGATATAGATACTACGGTCATAAAAAGAACAATTGAATGAATTCATACATTCGTTATAAATAAAATCTCGATGAATAACTCATTTGATTAAACAAACTATCATTCACAATGGAGAAGTCAAGAATAAAATGAAATCGACATTCTATTATTTGCAGCAAATTAATTGTAAACAGTGAACAAAAAACTTTAATCCACAATAATTAAATTCCATTGTAAATTTCTCCATTGTTCAGAATTTAATGGAAATACAAATAACAATGGATATCGTGTTTCTTGTTTACAACGAAAACACAATGTATCATCTGATAAATCGTTGAATGAGAGAATAAGTTACAATGAATTAGCCGAAGAGAGAGACAGGGAGAAAGAACGAAGTGGAGTACGTAAACACAAAAGGGGGAGGAGTTAATGCATTGGGTTGTATTTGTAAATTTAAAGAAAAAGAGAAAATTGACTTCTCCCATTAATTCACTAGACTTTCAGCTAAATCAGTGGATGTTTCACTCAATTCCCCCGGCGCTTCCAACAATTTTATCAATGAATTGTGTAAAAAGGGAATGAGAGAATGGTTAAATTTTGGAAAATTAAATTTATCGCGGAAAACAATTATTATTATTCTTGCAACTCTCAGTTACTAGCGTAATCTCCAATACTCCGCCGAAGCTACCGAGGATTATTTTGAATCCAAAACCACCGTTGCATTGCCTTTGTTTGCGGGGAGAATGATGATTTCACTATTTTGATTTGGACTCCGAAAAGCTAGGCATTCCTCTCTAGTTATATCGTCGCCGTAGAGTCAAAATGGCGTAAGTGCCATTTTTTGAAAATCTAGTTATAGAAAAAGAATTCTTCATAAATTTTTATACTGCTCAATAACACATAGTGTGAAATGAAATATTGTGCAAATGATCTGCAGAGTATTTCATACTCAAAAGAGAAGAACAATTTCAAAAATTTAATAATCAAGTAATTAATTAATCGAATAATCGTAAAGCGTTCCGGATTATAAATTTCCTGAAATTCTAAAGTTATCCATTGCCGCAATAATTCCTCATCTCAATTTCCTTGAAAATACGAACTTCGCCATCTGTGGTTGAATTCTGTAGCCATTAAACTGATATATATTCAGGAAATTAGTGCTTGCTATTATTGCAAAAAGAGATTGATATTCTCTACAATTTTCTCAGTGTCCAATAATTCCCATTGAAGAAGAACTGAAACAGTGTAAAAGTGTTTCATGTGTCTCTCGCAGATACACACACACATAGAGATGTATAGATGAAGCAACACCGCTGCTCTTCGTCACTCCTCGTAAATTCAATTTCACCAGAAACTCGTTTCCCGTGGGCCAATTCGGTGGCAGCTGATGGAGTATTGAAGAAAGAAAGTTAGCTCTTGATGCAAGATATATACAGTACTATCCGAGATCTATAAAATACGGTTAAGAAAAACTCACTTTACTGTCTCTCCTCGTTATTATACTCTCTCGGGGAATCAAAGGTGACGTAAAAATTTTACTGAAAATTTTATGTCTCCTAGTAACAGTATAACAGTGATATAAAGAACAATAGAAATGAAAGGAATAAAAACAAAATGAACAATATCAAGTTCCAATATGGGGAAAATATTTTTTTTTTATTTCTACTTTTATAATGGAAATCGACGGCGAGTGATTGTTTTCATTGTTTATTTTCTATTCATTCAGCAATTTATTGACGATATTCCCGTCGAACGTTTGTGGTAGTAATGCAATAAAACCATCTTCCTGTGGGTATTAAACGTAGCTAGATTATTTTGCGAATATCTTTGTAACTATTGGATTTACGGGAATTCATCAAGAGACTCTTTTTGTTGATTCTAAAATTCTCAACAAAAAAATTTCCTACTATTTTTCTCTGAACTCTCACTTTGGGGATGTATTCGCAATATGATCTGCCAGAAATTATCCGAACCATCTCTCTTCATCATTTCGCTCCTCCCCCATGAGCTCAAACGCTAAAAATTAATGTCTTGATGTGCTCAATAAAAAGAGAGATTACAGAACTTACATCCATCAAAGCGAAGAGCTCACGGACTTTTTCAAAATTATCCCCACATTATTTCCCCCACAAATCTGAAGGCACTTACTCAAACCTTTGAAACTCGAGCTAAACACAAAAAGATCATGGGAAAAGAAATAATGATAAAAATACCACTACCACTCAATTTTGTGGATAAGTGGATAGAGGAGCTAGAGCATTTCTCCTCCATTTTCCTTCTTTTTTTTGCAAAAAAAAATTCTTCGACGGTTTTGCAGAGCGGTCTCTCTTTATCAGTACCTCTGAGTATCAAGGTTAGTTTTTCGTTTACAGAGTGATATATAATACCTTACAAACGTAACTGGGATGTGTTGGTTTGATACTAAGGGGAATTTGGATGCTCCCAATAGAAACTGTTGGGGTTGAACATGATGCTGAGGGTTGAATCCAAGCAATTGCTGTACTCGTAAACGCGAAAGGGAAGGGGTTAAGTGAAATTGAAGTTTCTTGGTCGCTGATGAAAACTACGGGTTGAGGGATTCTCTACGTTGTGGAAAAAATCCTCTGAAGAGTCTGTGGGTGATACTTTCGTTCTTGCTTTTAATCTTAGCAAGGAGATCACGAGCACTTTGGTCTTTCTTGGATAGAGATGAAGCTGGGCTGTGTTTTTTATTGGCGACAAGGAGAGAAATAGATGAGAGTGGCTATCAGTCGTTGTGTGTAAGCATGCGAAGAAGATGATGAAATCGGTTGAGATTTGGTTTTTTTTTCTTCTTTCTTGGGCTCATAAATTTTTTGTAAAAGTGAGAACATTGGAAGGGAGGCGGCTTAATATTGTAAAAGTGAATTCGATTCTATTATGCATACTACATTCATCCCCTCGATGCTCCCATCGCCGAAGCATATTCTTCCCAAAGTAGATGCACTCAGCGTCGAACAGTGCCGTAGAATGTACACAACGTGATACAAAAAGATTTTTCTCTTCCGCGGAAAATCTAAAGTGCTCAACGAGGCGTAGTCGATAAACACAGACAGAGATACAGTGAAAAAAAATGGGAATTGATGGGAAAAACCGGTAGAGTCATGAAAAAAGAAAGGGAACGCTACTGAAAACTATCGAATTATGCAAAAGCATTCACTCAATCTTTAAACGATTATTAAAAACGTGAACACTAGTTCACAAATTTTGATAAATTCGAAACAAATTATTGAAAAACAAAAACCGTGGGCTTTGATATTGAATCGTAAGTACAAAGTAAGCTCGAACCGCCGCAGCGCCCAGAACCACTAATGTGCTCGCTCGCAGCGCGGACGGAAACTTCGAGGTGACCTTGGCCACGAAGGCCACAATCTACCACCAGGGCTTGGTCGAGTGGAAGCCACCTGCAATATATAAATCCTCCTGTGAAATCGACGTAGAGTACTTCCCATTCGACGAGCAGACCTGCGTACTCAAATTCGGTTCGTGGACTTACGATGGCTTCAAGGTAAATTTGCATGAGTAGTCAATTTAATATTTGGATAATTCTAGAGGTTAAGGATAATGTGTGGAGATTTCGATTAGAAACCAATTGTTTCCGCAACTCGATAGCTCTTCGAGGTAATGCGTCACTTTTGCGCTGGACGTTGATCCTCGGAGAGTTGTTCACCTTGTTATAGGTTTTCGGAAGATCGATATATCTCGGTGCTTGGACTTTAACTATTCATGACATTACTTGAAGATTAGATTTCCGTTGCGAACGGTTTTGTTTGCATACCTCGTGAAATAATTGAGCTAGAAAAATTTTCATCGGCATCTTTTAAAATCAGGTCTCCAAAAAAGGTCAAATCTCCTAAAGCTAGCAGTTGATTTCAATAATTTTATTCGCGAGAATTCCAAGCACTGCGATGAAGCGCAAAGAGGATATCTGCCTGTGAAAACTTTCGAGAATTGAAAGAAATAAAAGGCGGGAACAGAAATCGCAATTAATTGAATATCGGCAGATATCCTGCGCGGAGTTACTTTCAGGAAACGAGATACACGTTTTTGGGGTTGTTTCTTCGGTGTTTGCAGCGCCGATGGTAACTACGAGGTGACGTTGATGACGAAGGCAACGGTGTACTATTCAGGACTGGTCGTATGGCAGCCACCAGCTGTTTATAAATCCTCCTGCTCCATCGACGTTGAGTTCTTTCCCTACGACGTACAGACCTGTGTTTTGAAGTTAGGCTCCTGGACCTATGACGGTTTCAAGGTGCCGAATTATTGACGAATTCATGAAATATTACGAATGAATTTAAAGTCATAAAGAAAAATCAAATGCATCACAATACCATCGATGATGTTTGAACCGATCTGAAACGATTGATAAGGATTAATTATTGATATTTATTGATTGATTTGAATTTATTTATTGATTGAGTCTTTAGGAATGCCTCGTGAGCGTCGTCTCGCTAATAAGCTCGTGCGATGCGCTGTTGGACGTCTCTTATAGAGGAAATGATGAAAACGTAATGTCGCACTTGGCGCGAGGATTTACCGCGACTCTCAATGCACTCTAATTCATTTTTATCAAATATCCCGGAGACTAAGGGAGATAGAGGAACTTTCATTGGAACCTTTTTTGTAGCTCTCATTTCGGCGAACGGAAAGGTAGAAACTACTTTTTTGCATATGTATCGTACAATATTATTTCGTACCAATTCTAATAAAGCAATGAAATTTTCATCATTTCCTTTTTAATATTGATATTAATTGATATATATTAATTATGAATATGTTATTGTATATTTACAGTACAATTGTATGGCCAATGTTTTATTGACGTTCGAGTTCGTTTCTGCAGTATAATTTTCTACAGTGTGTTTAATCGAGTTTTACGAATAAACAAAGGCTCGAATTTTCAACAAAAAAGGCGCAGCATATCGCGCTAGATCAATATATATATGTATGATTTTAACGTTACTCGTCGGCATGACGATTCAACGATAAGCCCGCTCGATTCGGCTCGACCAATTGTTTAAATGAATTTGTTAATTTTTCATCACCATAATAATTGAATCGTCACACCGATGAAATGATTCGATGATGCGAATCACAGTCTAACCAGATTAATTATTCCAATTCTGGTTTTTATGTTATAATATGCTTTCTTTTCTTTGTCGATGATGAGAAAATTTTCAAAAAATTGAATTTATCGGGCATCACTGCGTCTAACATGTGGGAAAGGTATAAAATCGCGAGATCGACGGAATTGTTTAGAAAAAAATTCAGTGGTGAGGAAACCAAACGAGATAAGTTGATTTTCAGTTAAATTTTTTTTTCGGAATACCTCCGAATTAGAATTCGAGATATTTTTGAAAAAAGAATCCGAAATTAATAAACTCATCGCGTTCTTCCCCTCCACTACGAAATCGATCAACATCATTATAATATTTTGATAAATAAAATTTCATTCTTTTGCAGGCCTTTCAGATACTTTTTGTTCAATAATTCGTTGAATAATTTAATTCTCAATTGCACAGAATTGTTCACTTTGAAATTATTGCGGAATAATACAAAATGTCTACTTCATATTCCAGAGGGTATTTTGTTATAAATTGATAATGAATAATCGTCGCGGGATCGAGAATATTATCCTGTTGTGAGCATTTGAGTACCGAATGAGTGTGGCACCCTTGTCACGCGTAAATGACAGATATATCATTCACTTGATAAATTAACTGAAAATTATTGATTTGTTCTCGAGAATGCAGAATTTGGGGTCAATTTCAAATCGCTTGATGTTATATATCTTGAAATCTTAGAGAGCCCGAGTCATTTTTCTATTGCAACAAGTGCAACTATTGTTTCCTCTTATATACATTGAGAATAGCGCCATTTGCATTTTGCCAATTCCTCGTGCTCGTGACTGGCCTACCGCGTTCTTTTCCGTCGCCCCCTCCCGGTTTCACCTCTTTTTTTATTGGTTTATCTCCATTCTTCGTACGCGGAATACAAATTCCGTGGTGTATGCACGTTAAAACCTGCAAAATCCTCGACAGGATTTTTATTCTTTCATTTTCATTTATTCTTTCTCCCCCTTTTTTCTCGCCCCTCGACAATGAAACGAAGTGTTTGAATATCAAGCTTAATCAAGCGCTCTCAATGTATTTCATTAACTTGGCCTCACTCGAAAGAATTCTGATGAAACGTAGAGAATTCATTTTCTACTATTGTTAATTGCAATTTGCTTTGAAATCGCGGTGGAAAAAATTACAATTTGAAACTTCTGAATTCTCTGGAACGCAGATTTAGCTTGTTTGGAATTCTAGTTCGTGTTCCGCGGGAAGATTTTTCTCAAATGATAAGTTTCTCTCAGTGGAGTACAAATTACCTGACTGTATTCTAAATTTCTTCCACTTTCGATTAATTTCTCCATGCATTCCCTGCAATTTCTCCTCAATTCTCAATTCAGCCGTGGATTGTCGACGAAGACGAGTATTTTCTGCTCTTTTTTTCTTTCCGTGTGGTCAAAAATTCATAAAAAATTGTGAAAACGTGGAGAAAAATCATTTCTACGTTTCCAAAAAGATAAGGGTTTAACTGAACTCAAGAACACTACAATACTGCTCCAAGCAGTACTCCTGGTATTTACCACATTAACACGCACATGTTTCGCGATTGAATATCACAGGTGCACAAATTTCCAGTTTCTCATGATAATGCTGATGTAACTTTTTACTAAACTGATTTATGTTACACGCGGGTGTAATTATTTTCTTAAAAAACAATCAATTAGTGCACCAATGTTCAGCTCAAACGGATAACCCTTGCGTACTAACCCAACCAGCGAAAATACACAAACACACTCACACATACACTATGTATAGATCTGATGACACTTGGTGCATTCACCCTCGCGTATATGATTAAATTTATAAAAGCCCATACATAATGTGCGCTTAATATGACAGGAAAAATGACAAATATGTTGGAAGCGAGAATGAGTAAAAGAATGAGTAGAGAGGAATGACAATATGCTTCGTTGGTTGAAGCGGAGGAGGGGGGACTGGAGATAAAAATATAAAGGAAATATAATTGAGTGAGAGTGAAGAATGAAAAAATTGTCAGATGAAAGCGTTTTCTTGGGCGTTATAGGTATGACTCGAGTCTATTCTTATCGTCCACTTTAGTTCGTACCAAGCATCAGACAGGATTCTCAAGGATAAAGAACCATAAGGAGGCAGAGAGGAAGTCACTCGAGTGCAATCGTTACTGATGGTATTTTCTTTCAAATCCATTCCATTTTTCCTTCTTCTTCACCTTACTGCTTTCTATTATTCTCTTTATTTTATTTTCTCATTCTTATTTAATCCTTTCCTTGTCCTCTCTCTTTCACGTCTCTGAATGCTCTTTCTCTGTTCTTATCGAAGTGCCAGATATAATTTTACATCTATAGAAATGTTATTTCAATGGAGCAATGTGAAACTTTTCTTTGCGATTTTTTTTTAAGCATTAAGTGCTACTTTTTTCAATCAATTGAGGGGGAAAAGCCCGGAAAATATTGACTATTGGAGGGTTCTTCGTAGAACCTTTATCGTAGCATACGATATTCTCTTCAAAATCTGTATTATGATATAGCTTCATACACCTACGTTTCAAATACATTCGCAATTCAATCTAGATATTTTACTAAATTATCTCTTAATTTTTTTCACTGAAAAAATCTGAAAAAACTCCTCATAAAATCAAATCAAATTTTCAAATCAGAATTTATTAGGAGCAAAAATGATAGTCATTTTTACCATTATCAAGTAGGAAAATTATATCGTCGCCCTAGAGTGAAAAGGGCGTAAGTGCCATTTTTCATGAAACACATGCGTCATGATCTATTCAAAAGAATCAAAATGTTGTCTATAAAATCAGATATTCTCCTTTATTGAGTAGATAAACCGAACCATTATTTTCAACAAAAAAAATCCCCTATCAAATGCCACCCATTTGATTCGAACAAAGCATTCTTCCCGAGGTGTAGATTTTTCAGAAAAAAATCAATAAACGACGCAAGTGATGTGAAGGAAGATAGGACCGAGCAGAGAGAAGTGTTGAGCTTTAATGGGATATTGCGGTTGTGGATAGGTATTGGATGTCTGTCTCGTGCTACTCTGCAATATGCATACCGATTTCACTTAGCGCTAGCGACATTGAATAGCAGTAGTCAGCACAGAGAGAGAGGTTACTGTGTATGTGTTGGAAAATGAAGGGCTTATGAAATTTCCACTATTGTTCAGTTTGGCTATGTACGGGGATGAGGATGTGACTAACTCCATGATCCATGATAGACATTATTTTCCTCTCACACTGATAAAATCCTCATTTTGTCTGGTTTCAGGAGCCATATTTATCTCTTTATATCCTAACAGTTTGCACATTTCCCGTTCAATTCCAGTTATGATGTGTGTGTTTTGAATCACTTTTAGAATTTTCCATTAGCCATTGCACTGACCGAGAATAACGTAACTGCTCTCAACGGGCCGGGAAAAATAATTTAAACATCAGCCCTCAATTCCCAACGGTTTTAGGAAATGGAGGGAATTTTAAAATTAAAAGTTAAAATTTGTATGCGCTCTTCTTTTCTGTTAACTCATTCACGTTATTTTTTATTTTCTGTTGTAAAAAAGTTGCTTTGCATATATTCATTGTTAATTTTTCGTCGGAAAGAAAAATTTAAAAAAAATGTAAATAATTTTTTTAATTAATCGAAACTAGTCAAGAAATATTTTCTGCATGAAATTTCATAATTTCCGGAGAATTAGCACCGTTTTTCTGGTTCTTCTCTTTTCCATTATTCTACCGCAAAATATTTAGTAAATAAAATATTTTTCGAAGAAAAAGAAAGAAATGAGCTCTATTTCTGCATGGATACACTTTTGATGATAAAACGATAGACTCTGTCATATATATATTTTGATGTCACCAGCTGGAACGTTTCGATGCTCGGAATGTGGAAAATAATCCAATGACGCATTGGTATCAGGATCAGACTCGGGCCATACGCATTCGAGCGTATACCCGGTGTAATCGAAGCTTTAATTAACTTTCATACTCTCTTCCTCACACATATATACATACACATGACTCCATCCCATCTACAAATGCACGATAGAATGTCCTCTCGTCCATAAATTAAAAAAAAAGGGAAATGTTTTTCTAGCAGGCTTACAGCACGTTTTTTTCGCGTGGTTTACCTCACTTCGACTCGCGTAATCGCGGTTGTCGCGATATTCCTGACATTTTCACAATGCAATGAACATTTTGAAAACTAGAGTGAAACAATTTTTTTCGGTTGAAATCAATTAATTAACTTGATACCAACGAAAAAATCTCTCCCCTCTTTAATTCAATAAAATTCATTCGATTTGATGGAAACTCCATTTCAACGGATTTTTTCGGAAATCTATTGCCCCCCTTCAACATGAAAACTGAAGAAAAATAAAAGTATTTTTAAATTCAAAATGATGAATTTATTTCACCAATTAATTTCATTAACGTGGAGTACCACTCACTGAGTTTTATTTCATTTCCTGAACCAATTTTTCAGTCAGTGAATATGACGATGTGGCTTTTTGTGCATCCATTTAATTTCATTTAACGTAACCCTCTCCCTCACTTGCTCCCTCTTTTCGTATTTTTCATCATGAATTTATCCTCTTTTCTCTCCTCAGCGTTCAGTCTCCCTTTTTTGCATCAAATTCAACACGACAATGTGATCCTCATGGGAACGGGACAGTTACTGACGATTATTTCGACATTTTACCGCTGTGCGTTTAATTCGTTAGGTACCAAGGGAAGAGCAGAACCAAAAAAAAGATGGAAAAAGAGACTGGACAGAAATGCGCGAGAGAGACGGAATTCAAATATACGAGACAGGGATTTACCAGGAATTTCGATGGTACTAAGCGTTGATAATTCAACGGAGAAAGTTCTTAGTTCGTATGGAGAATTTTCTATTAAATCCCCCTTTCAATATCCTGACTATGTAAATCTGAGATAAGAATTTTATCCAAGCTGAAACTTTGATAATCAATTTCACCATTTAATTCGTGTACATGAATATTGTAATTTATCCTTCAACGATTTTGGGTCGAAAGAACGATTAATTATGGAAAGAATTAATTTACTTGAAACATCTGAAGACAAACAGTTGAAGATCGAAAAAGTTGAAGATGAATTCACCAACCTTCCTCACCCCACTGTCTTCTTTCCATTTCGATCTTGTTTATTCAACAAAAAAACGAGCAGATTCATTGATATTCAATAAGTACTTCATTATAATTGGATAAAATATTCGTGCAATCCTTCCAGCCTGTTCCTACAAACTGATTTATTGACATTGTTAGTAAATCGAATGATTCTGTATTCCATGAAAATTCTTTATACTGAAAATAATCAATTGATATTGATTGGAATGCAGATAAAATGTCATGTTTAGGGAACCCCCTTAATTCTGGAACTCCTTTAGTCACATGAATCTCATACACCTCAAATTTCTCTCATTGACGATTTATTTTAATTTCAATCATTCGTCGCATTATGTTACTCGAATTTTCACGGAGGAAACCGTAAATTGTTAATTGATCATTCAATACCCATTGATCATCAAATTGAAGACTCTTAGAGGACATTCAAACATTCATAATAGCGCCAAAGAGCCTATTTGTAATACACTGAAATTCAGCGAGTGTAATGAGACACTAACACACACTATTTCCATTCAAAAAGTTGTCGAAACTTTGCTAGATTGAACGCCGCGATGTCCATTTCCATTGAAGTTTCTGTAGCCATTAATTACTACAGTACAGCCAACGTCCTACCGGACTTCCTGTACGGAAGCTGACGAGTTCCCGAAAGCGAAGCTTAATCGTCCAGCAATTTAAATGTATTCCAACGAATGAAATTGCATTGAAGGAAATTTGGAATACTAAAGAACACACTTCCATTCTATTTTACCAAATGAATTAAAAATGTATACATTTTCTTAGCAGAATAAACCAAATGGTTTAAAATGCAAAAAAAAAAAAAAAAATTAAAAAT
>JABSMS010010770.1:0-13494 GCA_018902275.1 Aleiodes sp. PSUC_FEM 10030003
ATTTTAAACATATTCAGCGACACAATTATCCCATTTTCCTTGTATTTCTCGTCATGTTATCGAGAGATTCTTTATTTAACACAAGAACCCTGTGGAAAGGATCGTTTGGAATTATTAAACAATGTGAGTCGTCTATTCTCATCCAGTTTATTAATTTCGCCAGATAAGGATACGTAGTTATAACATTAATAATGTAAATATTTTTTTTCTTATAATTTAATTTATACATTTCATTGAAATGACCGAAAAATATGGCATTAATACCGTCACATCACTTCGTATATTCCAATTTATTATATTAAGTTTGAGCAGCGAAATAACTCTTTAAAACTAACGAATTAAATAATTTTCTAAGTCCTACTAATTCGAGCAGTAGTACATAAAATTATTTAAATTTAACAGAAAATTTTATATCTTATTTTCTTTGTATTTCAGTGCAAATGCATTAATTAAACCATTACGTTAAACAATAAATAGGCTTAAAATGCATCGGTTCCTCTATGAGTATTTTATATGTGTTTGGTACTTACATGTAATTTAATTCAAGTACCACTTAATTGCATAAGGTAACGTTAACCATAGCGGGAAAGAGAAATACAAAAGGTGAACTGTCTGCGTCACAATTTTTTACGCAATTGAATACACAAAAGTATTTTTTCCGAATTTATATTCCAATTCAGTTAGCCAAGTAAATTAAAAATAGCACTGAATTTTCACGATTACTGACACGTTCTCTCCAACGTAAAGAAAAAGTCCCGAAGCTCTTGCTTCACCTCTTCTCATTTTCTTTGCAATATTAGTCGCTAAAGTTAATCTAATTTTCTCATAATGCGGATGAATTGAAAATACTATTTATGCATACGCGTTTATCGAATGTTCACACTAATGATATGGTATCGTTGCCTTCACGGGCCCGCCCGAGAGCTTCCGATTTATTCAGAATCACTACCTTGCTGAATTTCGAATTTGGAAAAATCTCACTTATTCTTATGAAGTTTCGTATTATCCTATAGTTCTTCAAACTACGTTAACTCAAGTTGCAATATTGAAGCCATAGGGATAACCAATTTCCTTCAGGACCCAAAAAGCTCCACCGAGAAACATTGTACCAGACAAATCGCCTAATGCCGTTAAGTAAGGTATTGCGGAGTTGTCAGGATCGATTTTGTACCTCCACATAGCATGGATAATAATGTGTGCAACGTACAATAGAAGTACTATCTGTAAACGATAAAGTATGATGATTAAAAAAGTTGTTTGAATTGTTGAGCAGTATGTAATTTTGCACGTAAAGGAACTAGTTTCAATTACTCACTTGTAAGAATGAAACAACAATATATGAAAATACGAAGTAAATATGCAGTGTTGATTGTTGTTGCTCGATATAATCAGCTACAAATATAAACACGAGCTCTCCAATTATACCCATGCTGATGAGTAGTCTCGCTGTTTTGGCGTATGGCACTGCAAACAAATAACATGAGAAGTTACTTAGTGTAATGTCTTCTCTTCACCCAAGAATTGTTTCGCAGGATAAATTAATTTGTTAGTGTCATACCTCCTTTGAATAGAGCTTTCCAAGGTGAAACGCAAATTTTTGCATACGGCGGTAATATTCCCATTATTGAAGTTTGATGAAGGGTCGTTGAGATTCGTGATGCTTGAACGGAAACAAGATTACCGCCTATGCCGTTTATTATTGGCTGGAAAATAACAAATCCGTCTAGTACATCAACAGCTTCACTTAAAATCAATCCACCCAATCTATAATAGAAAGGAGTTATATTAATCATGAACAGTTAATGGTAGAACAGCATTCCTGCTTATAATTGCAGTTAATTAGCGATTTCATAATGAACCTCACCCACTAATAAATAGAGCCGATAAAACTGGTACCCATCCGGAAGTCAATATATTCCGTGTATATTTATTTCTTAATACAATCCATATCCAAAAAGGTAGAATGAATAAGTAACCACCGATGATTGCATAAATTGTCCACAATTCTGTATGCATACGTGTGAATAGATCAGATGCTATAATAGCTAGAACACTAACTGAAACAACATCGCCGAATGATGCTGCTAGAGGTGTTGCTAGGTTGTCAGGATTCATCTTCCACCTGTGCGCCATCATTATTACCGCAATCATGACAAGATCTGAGAGAATGAAAATTAATCAGCAATGTTGTACTTCTCCATGAAGGTTTAAGTACATTTTCTTCAATCGTCACAATTACCGAGAACAAAGCACGAACTAGTTGCTGTACACAAACTGGAGGCAATTACAAGGAGTGCGTGATCCCAAATAAAAACTCCCTTCATAACTGCATGAGCAGCTGATGCAAAAATTGATACTATTATTGCTGCTACAATTGCTTGTATCTGAACCAGTGCCAAATTACCGACAACCATTTTTGCAATCTCTCTATATGATACCATGTTACCTAAGTTTGCTTGGGTACATAGACGTGATGCTAGGCACATGTCTAAGTTGCCCTTGAGACCCAACAAAGAGGGAACGAGAATGAACAACTGTGAAACAGTAGCAAATACTTCCCATTTCTGAAAATAAAAGTTACGCAATTTATAAGTGAACACGATAAATATTTTGAAGCTCTTAATTTTTAAGAGGAAATTAACGATTTATCGTCTGCATATGGCGTCCAATCAATTTTATGCACTATTGATAGTAAAGTTTTATGGGATTTACAAACTCACTTCGACTGTGCCAAGTACTAAGCCAGCGCCAATTGTGCCAATACCGGCAATGAAAAATGGCACAGACACTTGGAGTGCTGTGTGTTGCCATCTTTCTTCCAATACACTACGTGCTCTTCTTGAATTTTGTCCATCTGGAGATGCTGGATCTGGCTCAGAAGTTGCTGCTGATGAGATCGTTACTATTGAACTGCCACTCGATAATGAACCATCTCCACCTAAGAGTGGCGTATTCATTTTAATTAATTTTCTCAACGATTATTCCATTTTTAGAAAGTTCATTGAGACTGCAAAAAAATACGAGTCGATATGATTTGCTGCATCGCATAGCGATTAATGTAGCAGCGATCGCTCGAGGTTATCAGTACGAGTGAGAACGAAATATTCCGTGGATTATCATTTTATGAAAGAATTTTAGCGGAGAATAATGACTCAGTTATTCTTCGCAAATTTTACATCGTACTTCTTCACTCAAGATTAATATTGAATGCATCAAAAAAATAAATGTATACCTGGCGTTTTTTCATTAAATCCTTTTTCGGCTTTGGACTGATCGATTGGTTGATCTAAATTTATTTTCTGTCCGTTACTATCAATTTCGTTAAATGCTAGAGCAAAACACTGATTGCCTTTCTTCTCAGACAGCATTCCAATATTTGGTATTATTATTGTGTCCTTCAGAGGAGCACTAACAATATTGTCAGCCATATGTTCGTTGTTATTTATCAATTGCGGATTAACTTCCGGTTCGGTAACATCGACCAATTTAGGGTCGTTTGTTGCATATGAGAACCCGACCATGTCTAAAAATGAGGAAAATTCATGATTAAATATATTGTTTCATTTTATTAATACGTAACATAGGTGGAAAAAATGGAAAAATCAAAAACGCCACGTTTAAAATTCTTGCAATAGTTACAAAAGACAAAACCAAGACTAGTTAAATAGTTTGTTACTACACAATGCAAAGCGTCGCAGTAAAGAAACAATTGTGATAACGTCGAACTCGGCAGATGTCACGATTTATGTCACGTAAAGAAACATGAAAATTGATAAAATTAATGGTCATGTAAAACTTATACATGTAGATATAAATTAACACAAAAATTCTCTGCATAACTCCATGATATCACCTGTCACATTACAACGATTATTCATTTATTTTTAATTACTTTGAATGGATACCTCAATTGGATTACGTGATAGCTTCTTCCTGGATCTACCTGGGGGAATTTCGTCTCTGATTTTCCAATAACAGACAATCTACAAGAACTAAAAATAATTACTCTATTATCCATCAATTTTCACTAAATTGAAGAAGGATAATAATATTTTTCATCGTAATGACTCAACACTTACCGTGGTCGGTATTGATACTGATTGAATACACTAATAACAGGCGAGTATGTCCTTCCAGGTTTGACCTGTGGAAAACTCGCTTGTGCTTGACTTTTGCCTGCCAGCCTTAATCTGCAATAACTAAAAATAATGATTATCAATTGACGATTATGAATTAACTTATGATATTTAACTACATATAATTGATAATCCAATTGTAGTTGTTAGCCACTGCAGGTGGTGAAAAGTTGATTGGACAATCCCACTCAGTTACGAGAAGCAATTTATCAAAGGGTATTGCAAAAAATAAAGTACAATATCTGATTAATTAGATGTATTTATCTGATTTCAATGTATCAATGATAAACATTCATTTTACACAATATAATTGATTACATTTAATGATTAACAGTGCACGATGACTTCATGGGGCTAATGATAGCTCGATTAAAAAATTAAGGAAAAAAAAGAATCGATAAATTTGAAATAATATAAGAGAGAATGAAAAATTGTGTGACTCTGTTATCAAGAATGTGATCTCACGATATTGTACGATATTGGTCTGAGAAAATAAGTCATTGACAGGTAGTGGATTGGATGGTTCTCTTATCGTAATAAAGTGGTAAACCGATTGGCGATGGTTCAAGTATCGAAGCTCTAACTTGTTGAGTACAGCCTTCTTAGCTTGATGATTTCACAGTATACTTTTTTCACATTCCAATAAACACAGTACGTCATTGAGAAAAACGTAGTGGAGAAAAATATGTTATTAAAATTGAAAAAGAAAAGGAGCGAAATAATAATTGGTTCTTTAATGGATTTTCAATGTTTCTTGTTTTTTCTTGATTACAAGTTCGTTGAAACCCACGTGTTAAGGCATTACAGCTGATAATAGAGAATTTAATTCACGATGGGGGTTAATATACAGTTTCTCATTATGACGTGCGAACGTCTGGGCAGTTGACATTGGACTAGACCTGTTTTACGCTAACACGTGAAATTCTATACACCATAGAATCAGCAAAAATAATACCTCACAAAACAACTAAGGCTTTTGCATACGTCCGATAACAATCAACTCGTGCGCGTGGCAAATTTTTATTGTTGCTTTCTTCCAAAAAGTTTTCTTTTCATTTTTATCTGCTATTAAGAATATGAAATTCAAAATTAAATTTACCGATGTCAGGCAAATGTATGGCCAGCTATTTGAAGATGTTTACAGATATTTTAATTGATGAATTTCATGAAAATCAGATCGATATTAATTACAATTGGCGGTAAATTGTGGTCGCAATTTTCTTTATCATACACGAGAGAGTTTTCGGACTTTGTATCAGTTCGAGTTTTAGTCCAGCAAGTATTATCCGCAAATGCAATATTGATTTAATTATCAACTGTTATTATCATTGAATTTCATAATTCTTTAATTCTTTAATAAATTAATCAGTCTCACTTACGATAAGGTGAACGCCAGTGTGTCGATTTTTTAAATAAATTTCTAGATGCGTTAAAACGGCAAATTAATAGGGATCACAGTTTCATAAATCACACTTTATTAATTATCATAAAGATAATCAGTTGATTGAATTTCAAAAAACACCGAAGAAGAAAAATTTGAATCAACGCAGGTCAAGAAGAAGATTTATACAATTTGAGTATGTCCGGCAGTTTTATTAGAAATTCACTTTTGAATAATGAGGAGTGGACCGTTTGCCGCACGCGACCGTACTTGACTGATAAAAAAGCGCCTTAGTCTATTCTATGTGACTCTCCTTTAGTCAGGAATCATATGCACTATGAAACGATACACGGTGACCGGGGGGACACGTGCGATGATACTACGTTGATAAAGAAGGACGGAGGGGGATAGATTTTTTTGTTCTGTTCTACCGTAGACGGTAGAAATGCTACGAAATGTATCGTATTTTTTTAGTCAACTTGATGGCATTCTTGCTGCTGTCGGTGGCCTTCATCGATATTAACATTATCAGACTGATAGCAATAAATTGAAAATGTTCGATTATCTTACAATTAGGAATTTCGATGAATTTGACATTTTAAATAATCAATTTGTTTTTTTTAAATTGGAATTTTTCAATCAATTGATACACAATTTCAATATTAATTATTTAAATCCTTGAATGTGTCAAGGCTCTTCTCAGGTAATTTCAAATTTCTCTCTGTTATTACTCCGTAATAACTATTATCAGCTTCATTTTTATCCAGTCAATTTTTTTTGGATAAACAAAACGTCACAAATTAACAAGAAAAAATAAATTACATGACAACTGTTACATGGATCTATACACTACTCTCAGAACTATAAATGTAGTTGGGAGGATGATTGTAGTGCTTTTCCATTGTTGAAGTTGTATTGTACGATAAGTTTGAGGCATGCGAATGATTATGCGGTTTTACTGCCATTCAGTATTATCCAAGGATCCATTATTGACGCCATTACTACATATGTGAATCCACTGAATTCGTTACGTTTAATTGTCCGTTATTATTCCAAAAACTATAATTCATCAGGGATTAGTTTTGGTTTGGTTTTCATTCAAGTTTTTATGAAAAATTTCTTCTTTTTTTTTTCTATAATCATCGTTGAAATTTTATCTCCCGCGGATCTAATTATTATCAGCGATGTATATCAGTTTTTTATGAATTTTTATTTGTTCTCTCTTTAAAATACGCTGAGGGCATCCCGGAGTTTTACGTTTACGTGTTTAAAATCATGTTTTGATAGGTCAGTCGAAATGAGGAAAAAAGAATTCTTCATTATGGATAAGGTAAAAATATATTATCGCTGCCGGAAGTTATTGAATAGAGTACATGACGAAACTACTAATATGTCACGTTCAAGTTTATAGTGCTTGTTAAAAATTGACGGAAAATAATTAAAATTTTTAATTTACTTACGTAGTTATTCCACAGCAATTTGTTCGACTGTATTGTTTATGCAGAAACAGAGCTTCCTCCATCGACACAGTAATCTTCCTCATGCAGAATGAAGTATTGTAAAATTGTGGGTTAGAAAAAAAATTATTTATTCGTAGGAGAACTGAATTCTCCAGATAGGTCCGTACACTTTGAAGATGATGAGAGAACTGTGTTTCAGATACTTGGTTCTATTAATTCACAGTATCTTGACTTTTTTACAAATTGTCACCCGTTCAATCCGTATCATATGATTCGATGAATACCCACCGTTTCGAATTTTGTAACTTCGCTTAATTCCAAGAGTTTTCTCTGATTATCAACAAATAAACAAGCGCAAATAAATGATTAATTACTTAGCTGCCTGACATTTATTGAAAGTAATAAATTTTTCCTCTTCCCAATAATTCTCCTGTGATTACCTTATTAGATTTAATTATTAAACAACCACTAGATAATATTAATCTCTTTACATTCTATTAACGAAGAATTTGCAGAGAATAGATTTAATCACATTAATAGCCTACAGTCTACGTCTGTACTTGATTGCACGTCTATTGTGATTTTTCCTGTTTTTTTCTGCTTTCCTCTACCCATAAATTTTTGTCCCTCACTACGCGACTTGCAATGAATGCACAGATAATTCATTTATTACTAACAAACACAATATAATAATCACGGAAGCTTACCCATTTGTTTGATTATCAAAAGGAATACAGATGATATCAATTGAAGGAATAATTGTCAAACAGTCGTAGTTAACTCGTGTATTATTGGGTTACTGACATTAAAAAAGATCATATTGCTGCATAACGTCATAAATAGAGGTGTTGTTGAAGCTTATATATGTGCGAGACTCTTTGATGACGCATATTGAATTAAAAAATATTTTCTTTATTTCACAGTTTACGTTGAGTAATCGATATACAATTTTATTATAATTTCGTATCTATGGAAAATTTTCGGCTCTTTGAAAAGTTCAGTGAAAAAATTCTTCTCTCCTGAACTTTCCCGCTATTGAAATCACTTCAGTCTCCTTTTATCATTTTATTGGAATGTTAGCAAAACCATGAAATTTCGATAAAAAGACCATTCCATTGATCATCGCAATTTTTTAATTAATTTATCGAATTTATCGTACTACATACCGATTTATCTCAGCAATACAATGTATAACACTATCAATTGGGTTACGTAAAGAAAGGATTTTCAAATGAATATGTCAAGAACGATTAAAAAGGACTTGATAATAATAATTACTACGATTTTTGCATTATTATTATAGTTGTGACGAAAAATTTATTATTACTTCGTTAAAATTATTTTTACTTACGTATTTTCAGATTCCGTGAAACAATCAGGGAATATCCATATCTTCAATGACTTTCCTCCGATGGAAATTGAGGAAAAAAAATTCTACGTGGTAATCCCAATGGATAAATCTATCAAATCAATGAATTCTGGGGGAAGTATTAGGAAAATAAAGGGTATGTAATTATTATTTCGTTCTTTTTTCTTTATTAAAGACATTTTTTCTTCTTTAATTCATAGTATATAATCATTTATACGTCTTGTTTATATAAATGTCACAAACCGATCAAGTAATAATATATGACAAAAAAAAACATGATTAAGAGATCTTTTTATTTAAATTGAATACAAAATCATGGGAATTTTTAATGAACTAGTAAAACTTCATTCTATGGAACTTGATACAATAAATTAATTAATTAAGCATGAACCTATTCTCACGGACAACTAAAATTGAACATTTCTTATTAACTTTTTAATTTTTTTTCCATTTCATTGCATCAATGCATTATTAACTAACGAGTAATTTTTTTTACGTTCTTAAAATTAACTTAGATCTAATTTTGATTTTCACTCTTTTGATTTCCGTTACTTCTTTCACATCTTTTTTTTTAAACCTAATTTGTATTTGTAATATATATTAAATTTTTTTTCTCTTCCAAAAAGTTTTGAGTTAACTTTTTCTCTCCCTTTCGATTGCGAGTACCGTCATTTTTGACTTTTTCAAAATTATTAGCAATCGAAATCGTACATACAATTATCATTCGGTCACAAAAATGGCAATATCGATTAAACAAAAAAAAACAAATAAATTTTCTAGTTTGGCGGTTAAAAAAAAATTGAAAATCACAGTCATTTGTATTTTCAATTCAATTAACAATTTTAATTAATTGAGACAATTCAATAAATTATTATCCCTTTCTTTCTTGCATTGTGAGAATAGCCATTTTGAATAGAAAAAAAAAGTTTTTTTTATCAATTTCCATGAGTATGTACAATTTCGTAGATTCTAAGTACATTAATTTGTCGAGAAATCATTCACGTTATATTTTTTCATTATTTTTAAAATTATTTTCTTCTTCCGCTCAACTATTCTGATTTATTTATTCTCTGTATAATTCTCAGAGGGCCATTATTCCCACTAATATTTACATGCGTGTCTAACAATCTCGATAATTCGTTTTCGTCAACATAATAATTAATTCAATTCACTTGCCCTCTCGTTACACATAATTTAAGATACAGAGGTAATTAATTATTGAAAAAAATTACACGCCTTTTCATTGAAAACTTTTGAACCACTTTTTCTCTTTTTTACTCGATTTAAATAATGAATAATTCATTATTTTTAACCCTGAATGGTAACACATTATTTAATCTGTATACTCGAAATACATAAATTTTGTCTTTTATCTATATTTCGAATTACACTTATACAATTTACGATATTAAAAACTAGTTTTGATTTTTTGCTCTTAGTCAACACGAGGCATATTATTAGTGTGCGTGATGCACTCTTATCATTTTTTTCTTCTTCATTCCTCTCTAATGTTACTGTATTTATTCATATCTCACTCCATCATTCGTTTGTCCTGTGTTTCGTAAAATATATTATATTTATGAATGTGCGTTGTGTACGTACATATAATTCATCAAAATGTTATTTTCTCCTTATTTTTTTCGTCACATTGTATATAGGCATATGCTTGGTCAGTTTTCAGTATATTATCCAGTTATGTTGTAAAAAATAATTATTTATATCACTGTCTTAATTTTTTCATTCATATATAATTTTCATTGAAAACATCGGAACTTTCATTATTATTTTTTTTTTGTTCTTTGAGTTAGTCGATATATCGCTAGAGCGAAAGACCTGAGTCGTTTATGGATAATAGGAACTTTTGACATGTGTCCAACTTGTACGTCATTGAAATGAAAAATGAGGAATTAAAAAGTGAAGGAACAGAAAAATTAGGAGAATCAAATAAAAAGGCAATACGGGTGAATTAATTTGTACAGTGAGGAAAAAAAATTGTAGCATTCAGTAATTCGGTGTTTTTGCGAAAAAAAATCATTGAAACAATCGAATTCTCACTTCCTTCGAAAAATATTCTTTTGCAACAATACAGACTTATTAGTTGGAAATTCATCGGTTTTGAAAGGATAACAAAATTACTTGTTTCCATCGTTTTTTCTCGCAAAAAACCGAATTATTAAATGCTAGTATTTTTTTCTCGGTGTATGTACGCAGTGAAGATTAGTCGGAGGCAAAAAGTAATTTCCCCTAATTTTACAGTCTCAAATGCTTTTTTTCTTTCTTTAGAAAGAAGGGAAAAAACAACAAATTTGATCTTTTAGTAAACTCGTGCCCGTGATCAAAAAATCTCCCATATGTTCGGCTCGTGCCTCTCGTTCATCAACAATGAAATCGCCTCGCGCTAAGCTGGTGCATTGAGGGGGTCAAATTTATAAAGGATTTCCAAAATATTGTGTAAATCGGGGTTGCACAAGAATTGTAAAATTCAATCGATCCTCGGGCTTTAATACGCAGAATAGTAATGCAGCTGAAATTTTTGGGGTGAAACTTGTAGAAATGAGAATTGTGGTCCAAACTTCCCCTCTCCAGCCTACACATCGGGCTTGGTCTTATCGCTCCCCCTCTGATTTTTCGTTGAGACCCTTTCCCGAAAAATGTGCACAATACCGTACATATGAAACTCTCCCTTGTATAAATAAAGGGTTGCCCTTTCATTGAGATTTCTCGTGATCATTTTTCGTGTTTCTACCCTTTTTTCTCCACTGCTTTCCCAATTTTACGAAAAATTCTCTCCGCATTTATCTGCATTGTGAGGCTGAAAAACCGTTGGCGCGTGGCTGTAAAAATGTTTTTTCTCTCACTTTTTTTTACGTTCTTTTATATCCAGGAAAATAATGTGCGGACATGAAAGAACGGATGAACCCTTTCGAAGTATTTCACGGTTGTTATTTATACTGCTCTTTTCGATGTTTAATTCAGCTGACATCTTAACCCATTCAAATCACGCGGCATTGATGAAAAAAAATTGAATTATTTCTCAGTTTCATTGAGGCTTAAAAGGTTGAGAGAAACATTCTTTCTCTTTCAGCTTTCATTCTCAATGTTGTAGAGAGAATAATAAAATAAAAGGTAGGAGAGGAGATATTTTGGTGATGGTGATTGTCAAGACGTTTGTACGGAAAAAGGAAAAGCTATTGAGAAAAATAAGAGAGATGAAAAAAAATAATGTAGAGATGAAATGAAGCGCGTGAGGTGGAGGGGGGTAAAATTATTACGGGAGGATGAAATTTCGAAATTGGCATTAGATGACGAAGAGAGGGGTTGGCTTGAGTAGGGAAAGAAAAAAGATGAAATCTAGCGATCTCGATAAAATTCTAGAGGCTCTGAGAAGAAAAAGTCCTTGGTTATTTTTCGTACGAGGTACAGAAGTAGGGCGAGGGTTTGACAAGAGTAGAACAGGGACGAGAGAGGGGGAATAGGGGTGGACGCTTTGATAATTGCAATCCATTCCCGCGAGTCAGGCAGGAGTTTTTTTTTCTGATGAAAGCATAGAGAGGGGAATTGTAGAGGGCAAATATGAGGATGTGAAAATGAGGAAAAAATAAGTGAGGTGCTCGATGTTTTCTTTTTGAAAGGGGAGAGAAGAAAACACGCAGGATTTAAGAAATGTTTCCGGTGATTCGTTAAGAGTTCCATCCCTCAGTTGAAATTCTGTGGATTCCAATTGTATTTCTCTTCTTATTCTTTCTAATTAAGGTTTTTTTCCCAATGAATTAGGAGTAATTATTTTTCTTGAGAATATTGTTTATTTACAAAAATTCTCTCAATATTTGCAATTGATTGAAAGAAAAAGAAGAAGTTGTAGAAATTGTTTTTCTTTTTGTTCTTTTCTTTTTGGGTAATAAACGAAATGAAAGTGAGAGATACTTTTACTGTTTGAAGGGGGATAACCTTCAACGATTTTCCAGGCTCTTGGAAAACACAAGATATTATTGATTTTTATACATAGCCCACAGAATGTGGGTGGACGATGGTAGTGTTTCTACGTAGGCGTGCGTACCTCATTGTGTGCGTGAGAGAAATGAGTGGCAAAGAAGAGAGAGAGAGAGAGAGGTGAAGCGGTGGGCCTGAAGGGAATTATAGAAAAGGGGGAGAGAGTCCAAAGCGAGGCGAGAAAAATAGAGAGGAGTGAAACCTGTGTCATTTTCTCACTGTTAAAATTGTTGCAAGAATTACTCTTCAATTTTCCTTCTCTTCTATCCCTATTTTTTTCTTCTCTATTTTTAATGCGCTTCCATTATCGCCGCTACAGTGTGGAAGCGGAAGTGAGAAAATAGTCGATCACATATCCGGAAGGCGCGAAGGGATCGCGGGAGAAATTTTCTCGTGCGAATTATTAATCCTCCTTCAACCCTTTCGAAAAAAAATGTGGTTGTTCTATACTTATGGCTACGCGATAAAGCATTTTCCTTTTTTTCTTCTCCACATTTTTACTCCTGCAATTTTCAACTATAAAGGGAGTTAGATGTAATTTCATCTACTAGAATGTATGAATATTCATAAACGGAAAAACGTTACATTTATACTCAGTTATTCATCTCAATTTCACGTAATGACGATTTATCAAATCACACTGGGGGTGAATAAATTTTTACGTTTCGCGAAGGAACAAGGGAAAAAAAAGAATGATGCACTAGTCATGTGAGATGGGGTAGCGGTTTTAAAACTGTTTGTCCTCTCATTTGTCTGGCGTACCAACGTCCCGAGGGATCTATAAAGGAAAACCAGTGAAAAAAAGAAAAGAACTGCCAGCCTCTCCCCTGACACTCTTTTAAAACTCGAAGGTTCATAGAATGCCTTTTTTTTTGTTTGAAGTGGGTGGAACAGTATCTAAAGTCATACGATATTAAAATAAAAATAGTACGTCTGGAAATTCAAAAAGACGTGTCAAAAATATATTGTGGAATGAATAGTTAAAATGCACGGCATGCAGTGTTTATGGATAGAAAAAAAGACTGAGAATAAATAAAAAGAAAAAGAATAATTTAGAAGTGAAATAATGTTGAAAAAAAACAATTTTACTAAATTATAAAAATTAATTTTATTCATAAATTATAAATACTGTTATCGAAATTATATTAAAAAAATGAA
>JABSMS010010781.1:0-13489 GCA_018902275.1 Aleiodes sp. PSUC_FEM 10030003
TTTTAGAATATATTTTTTTCTACACGGGATTCCTCAGCGTTGATAAATTCGGCGGGAATCCCAATGTTTTTTATCAATGCTACAAAGTTGAGGTCAACGATAATGTGATTTGAAATTAAAAGAATAGTGGCGATTCGGAGTATCAGACATTCTCAATAAAATGTAGTGAAAAAATTGAAGACAGAGAGAGGAATATTGAAGGATTGAAGGATTAGAGTTTGGTATTGGCTCGATGCAGCGGGGATCGATCCTCGGAAAGTGTGGAATTACTCGTGGCGCGTAGTTGCCAAAATTGGACACTCGAATCACGTAGGATTTTAGGGAAGCCAGCGGTGAGAAAGGGGATGAAGGCGAGCTGAGGGTGGCTATGGGCACTCCGACGACTTCCAAATAGTAATGATATTGGTGGTTTCCCATGACGACCAGACTACGGGGCGAAGTGACTGGTAAGTGATCACTGGAGAGGACTTTTAACTTCAAAGTGGAAGTCTTTCTTTTTTTCGCGAAGAAAACTGTATGAATCTGTACTTTAAACTTCTTTCTTTCACTGAGTTTCTCGTATTTACTCGGTCGGACAATTCAATTTTTTCTGTGGAATTAAGTTAAACTCTGGAAGAAAAAAATTATCTGGGATCTTTGTGAATATACTTTCTTTGCAAGATTTTTGTGTCAATTTGGTCAACGCAAATGTTAATATTTGATGAAAAAATTGGTTCAATTACTTCGGAGGGTTTCAGGGGATTTCAATACTGACCTGAATTTTTGTTCCTTTTTTTTTTTGACAAGTCAAATAGACGAGCGAGGGAGTGAATTAATCTGTATGTGTTGGTAAAAGGGTAATTCGTTGTAGAGTGCACGTTGCGAGGGAAATATTCATCATGTGAGTTATGATGAATTGCGTTTGAAATTTATAGAGATAGAAAATTATTCAAATTTTGGTAGATGCAATTGAATTTGATAATGTTGTAATTAAATTTAGTTTATTTGTAATAAATATTGATCTGACAATGTTTGAGTTTATTATTTGAAAATAATTATATTATTTATTTTCAGTTTGAATTGTCAAGAGTGCATTTTTATTTTCAAATTATTTTTAATTGAATTTTTTTTTAATCAAAAAAAAATTCGTTAATTTTTCTAAAAATAATCAATTGCTTCGAAATTTTTCTGCAACGCTTAATAGTATTTGTAAAACGACGAATTAACTGGAGAGATATATTTCAAATCTTTTATTTTGTCAGAGCAAATTTGAAAGCTGCTTAAATATACTTTATTTTACAATAAATTTTTTAAAATTATTTTCTAATGAAAAATCATTGATCTTAAGAATTAAATTATTCACAAACTATTTGGACGCAACATCCAGGATATACTTTGTCGTGAGCGAATTTTGTGCCAACGAATTTTTTACCAGGTTCACATTCGCTTGATCGAAGGCCGCAGCTGAAATTACAGATTTTGCATTGTGGATTATTGTTTTGAAATAATTTGTGTTTCAATAAATATTTCGATTTTTCATTACATTCGTATTAAAAAAAAATTATTTGATGCAGAATTATAAATATTTTGTTACGTATTTATATTATTTTTATTGATTAACCTTCAATCATCTTCATCGAGACTAAATAAAATAATCAGATAATTTTTCCAAAGAATTGACATTCATTTTCATTTAATTCTCGAATTTTTATTTTCAATAATATTTTGTTGAGATTTTTTTGTCAATTTTTTTTCAAGTTTTAAAATTCTTTTGACGAAAAAACATTATAAGAATTTTTTCTAATGAATGATCTCCCAATTTAGACTCACGGTAAAATTCCCGGATATTCTTCCGAATGCGTACACTGTATCTTGTAACATCCATCTTTGTACTGGTCCAGGTCGATCTTAGACTTACTACAGTCTCCCACTAGAGAAGAACAGAAAAAATCGACTCACTGTAAATTATTTAGTGGAAAATTCATGAAAATTTCAGAATGAAGTAAAAAAGGTTCTAAGAGTATTTCTCCGAAAAAAAATTGCCGGAGAAAATTTCTCTGGAAAAAATTCCTCTTCAGTTATTTACCGAAAGAAAAGTTCTTGAATAAATTAATTGCTCAATTTGTTTTTCTAATTATGTGAATACGAAACATGAGAAAAAAGATCATTCATTTCCATAATCCAAATTTTTTGATATATTTTTAATACTATTATTAAAAACTAAAAATTCCAGAAAAAAATATTTCTGGAAATATTGATAAATATTCACGTAATTTTTCCAATTTTTTTTTCTACTATTTCATTAAACAATTCATTGATTATCAAAAAATTCAAGTGATTTCATTTAAAAAAATAACATGAGCGTTAAGTTAGATAATCATCGATATTTTCCGCGCGATTAAACAATTGCCGCACCAAACATTGATTAATAATTACCACAAAAAAATAGTCAAATTTGAACAAGTAAACACATAAGATAAGTGATAATGAGCGAATTTTAATTCCAAAAAAAGACAGTGATCATATCTGTGATAGTTAACAATTATTCAAAATTATTTACACACGTGTACGATAATTTCTTAGTCGTTCGGTGAAATGAAACAAATGCAAAAAAAAGTTTTAGATTTATTTTGAATATCTTTCGAACAAGTGACAAATTTTCTAACCCATTATTATTGTGAGAAAAAATATTTCCTCTCTATTAAAATTAAATTAAATTAAATTAAATTAAATTAAATTGTGTGGTAATTTATTATTTGAAGCATCATGCATTGGTTGGACTTACGCCCTTATTTTCTTTTCAAGTTTTACTTCATTTTCAGGTCTCTGAAAATTGTTTGGCGACAGCGATCATCACGGTGAAAGAAAAATCCGTTGAGATTGACAAAAAGAAAATTAGTACTAATAAATGGCTAAATTTGGAAGACTGGTCTTCCTTGTACAAAATTATTCAGAGAGCTATTCTTAGGAATAGGGAAGTTAATTATGGAGGGGGTGGAAGGTCGTTGGAGAGGAGGAAATCGACTAGGAGGATGGATGTTACGTAAGGATTTAGGGGATGCTTTTGTTCAATTGTTTTGGAGATTTGGGTGATTTGAGAGTTTGGGGGAATTTGGGGATATCTAGGGAAAGAGGAGGGCTAGGGGATTTAGCATTTTGTTTTTTTTCGGGAGAACTTTGCGGGTATGAAAAATCTCGGAATCTAATCGAGATAATGAAATTTTTGTCACGATCTTTTTGTAGCTCTCTGCTCTACAAAAAAAATCTCCGAAAATTTCACCATCTTTCCTAAATTCCGAGATATTCAACGAAAATGAAGAACAAACTTGGATTAATTCTTGAACATTTTTATTTTTAAATGCTTTTTTTTGGGAATATCTCGGGATCAGAGGGAGATGGGGAATTAATTGTCAAAAAATTGTATTCGAAAATACCGTTTTTTTTAATATCCCAGAATCTAAGTGCGATAGAACAATTTTTGTTCAAACCTTTCTCGTAGCTCTGGGTTCCCTCCACAAAAATTCCTCTATCTCCCTCCGATTCTGAGATATTCAACAAAAAAGAAGAACAAACAATTAATTATCGAGAATTTCCCCTTAAAAATACGGTTTTCCTGAAATATCTCAGAATCCAACCGAATTAACGAAATCTGTAGAAAAACCTTTTTCGTAGCACTCAGGCCACTCAACAAAAAACCTCAAAATTTTCCTCCGTCCCCACAATTCTCCTAGATTCCCCCAAAACTCCGCAATAAACTTCACTCATCTCGTTTTCCTCTTTCCCACTAATCTAAACTCATTTCACTCCTCATTAATGAAAAAATATTCTTTCAGCTACTCCTACGAGTCACCAAAGGACTCCTCATCACTGCCAACCATCAGAGTCCGCGTATCTCCAGCGAAGAAGCGCCACAGCATTGAAAAACCCCAGAAACCCGAAAACGAGATGATAGAAAACATTTCTTCCACCTTCGAGGACCAAAGCACGCCGGAGATGAAGGTGAGGTGTTTGATGGAGGGAATTGACGAAGAGTACGTTCCACCCGATATACCAAATCGTTCAGAGGCCCAGAAGGACCTGCAGTACGTTCCAAGCAGAAAAAGCGTTCTGAAACAGTTGAAGAAATCGAGGGAAACTGGCTCAGACGAGTATACTCCAACGTCAGACCAGAAGATCGAGAATGAAACGTCGTACATACCAAATCCAATCTCAAGCCTCCGTAAAAAATCGAAGCACGAGCTCTACGAACCATCTGGAACATCAGCGCTATCATCGGACGTAGCTGAAGCTTATATTCCAAGTTCGAAGGGCTCAAGTACTTTCATTGAAGAATACGAGCCTGATTATCCACCAACAACTGTTCAACTCGACGTGACTTATGTGCCTTCCTCGAAAAAACGTAAAATTGAAGAGATTATAACCGATAAAATTGTGAATAAGAGGGAGAGTGAACTGAAGGAAGCGAAGAAGGTTTCGAGCAAAAAAAAAAGCTTGGCGACTGGAAAAAGAGAACGATGATGAATTTTGTATTTGGAAGAACGAGAAATAAAACTGATTTTTTTTTTATTGCAGGAATAATAGCACAATTTATTGAAACGTCCATTTTGTTTATCTGTTCAAACGTCCATTTTGTTGAACGCTCAATTTTTTGGGTGAATTCTATTTCCGCGAATATCTCGGAAAATAATGGAGGTAGCGAAATTTTTGAGGAAACCTTTTTTGTAGCTCTCTCTCTCCTCTACAAAAAAGGTTCCCACAATTTTTTTCGTATCTCAATTATTCACGGAGATATTCTCGGAAAACCAACCTAACCCCAAAATCACATTGTTCAATCTCCACTTTCTCCAAAAATAAACCTTCAGCCTTCCTCCATTGGCTCCTCCACGAGGTTTTTAATGGGTTCACACATCTCCTTGCTCACACTCTCTTCAGCTTCACTCTTTTTATCATCACCCTTAACCTCCTCTTCATCAGAACCGCCATCATCAGCTCCTGGATGAACGGGTACGTGATGATCAGGACTTACTGGCTCATGTGTAGTACCAGGTTTTGCCCATACCTTTGCGGCCTCCTTCATCCCGCTGACCTTGTTCATATAAAAATCATAAACGAATTTAGCAACATGCGGCATGTCCTCGATCTCCATAGCGGGAACCGACGGAATCTCGTCATTGAGTCTCTGTGTAGGATAAATCTCATGCGGCAGCAATTGCAGTTTTAACGGTCGTCTCATCAGCTGATCGAATGCGGGAGTTAATTCGAAGCAGTTCTTGAATAAGGAAACGCGCGCAAAAACGTAAAGACCCAAACGCGCGCGTGACATCGCAACAACCAGACGCCGCGCATCCCTCAAATGTCCAACGGCTCTCGTCTTCACGAGAGAAAGCAGAATATAGTCGTTCTGCTGACCTTGATACTTGTCGACAGTTGTGACCTTGCTGGGTCTCCCAATTAATGGATTATTGGCGCATCGGATGTTGATGACGTCTCTTATCAAGTGTTTCTGTCCATTGTAGGTCGTCAAGATGCTGATTTTGTCAGCGGGATAACCGATGAGTCTCATGTACATGAAAACAGCAACACAGTACTCAGCTTCCGCTAGATTCTGATAGAAGTAAGCGCTCGGTTCGCTCTCCCCAACTCCATTAAAGTCCTCGACATTAACCAACTGGAAGTCATAAAGAAATCCAGCATTCGCTACCAAATATTCCGGGGACTTCTCCACGTGCGTCAAGTTCCCCAGCTTCTTGTACCTCCAGTTGTAGAGATTGCAGATGCTGGGTCGTGCTCTTCCCTGACCATCCAAATCAACCGTGGGCACTCCCAAACGAACAAACCGCGCAAACAGCGATTGCTCCATATTCGAGTATTTCTGGAACGCCATGTTTTTAATGACTGGCGGCAATTGATGATGATCACCAATCATGATCCATCGCTTGAGGCGATTGTATCCGTCTTGTGGATTCTGAAGAAGCAGCGGAATGAATGTCTCGATTTCTAGAATCTGCGCGGATTCCTCCATCAGGATATTGTCGTACTTAAAACCCATGTCGACTAGTTCTCTTCGCTTCAAAGCTGCATGGGTACAGGTCATAGCGATGACCTTGGCTTCTTTCACGAGAAGATATTTGGATCTGTCGAGACCTGACCTGAGCAACTCGAAGGCCCTGAATTCCTCCAGCTGCGTGAATATCCGCTCGATGTACCTGAAGCAGCTCCTCGCAATTTCTAAGTCTTCGTCGAATACAGATTTCTTGAAGAGCGGCTGGGGAGCATTGTCGAAGAACTTGTGGAAGGGAAACTCTTCGTCGATTATGTTTGGTGGTGCTTCGTCGTTTCCAGCTGATCTCTGCTTGATTCGATCCTCGAATTTCTCCCAGCGAGTGATTACCTGATCCATGAAGAAGTGTCCCGCTGTTTCACAGGTATAGGCAACGTCACCCTTCACGTCCAGGGATTCCTGGAGTCGCTGGACGTCCATCAGTAGATCCAGCCGCTTTGCGAGAACGTAGTTGACTCGTCCGTATCTGCTGAAGTCCTTGAAAAAAAAAGTTTAATATGAACATGCTTAATAATGAAAAAAAAAAAATATGAACATGCTCATATTGTATGTCGTCGCCGTAGAATCAAAAGGGCGTAAGTGCCATTTTTTCTTGTTGACTGATAAAAAGGCATTAGTTAGTATTTTCATGAGAAAATGATTGTAGATTTAATTTTTGTAGATTTTTTAGAAATGGCACTTACGCCTTTTTGACTCTAGGGTGACGATGTAATACTGTATGTAATATTGCATGTAATACTGGGGATGTAAAATGACAGTCATTTCTGAAAATGGTCATATCGTCACCCTAGAATCAAAAAGGCGTAAGTGTCATTTTTTCTTCTCTATATAGATGATTTGAATTATTTCCAATAAATGGACATTTTTTCACATTATGATGTTTGGTAATATTAGGGGAAGGTTAAATCGATTTTTCAATTTTCTATAAGTCATTTCGTGAAAATCAGTTTTCGCTCTATATCTACTTGAAAAATCGATAAAAAAAAAATTGAACGACGTAAATCGATGGGAAATGAGCTCACCTTTCAGCTGGTTTCTGATTTTTTGCGCTACGACCAATAGAAAGGGAGATATCCTCAAAAAAATCGATTTTTTCCATTCTCGGAAGGAGAACCCCTTCAAGTCTTGACCAAAAACTCGAATTTTCAAAGAAATAAAAAAAAAAAATTTGACACATATATTTTTACTAAAATTTCCTCATCTTTCCAATGGAATCATCAGAAAATCTCTATCTCGAACCGTTCAATTCGAGTCTCCATTTTACCCCACCTTCCCCAAATACTGTAAATACCTTTTCAGTCTCGAGCGCTTCCTCTCCGTGACCAAGACGCAGTAGATGGCGCTCGTCAATATCAAGCGCCATAATCTTCTCAAAGAGCTGATTCAACGCTTGATTCGAGTGTGTAACGATCAGTGTCCTCTGATTCGGGAAGTTGTGGTAGAGATTAGAGATTATCTGAACAGCAACATCCGTTTTACCAGTTCCAGGAGGTCCCACAACAAGAGTCAACCCCGGTTGCATTCCTGCCCGAATTGCTTCAACCTGAGTCGGCGTGAACGGTATCTGATTCTTCTTCGGTTGATTTGCTTTGTACGGTCCTCTGCTCGGCGGAACGTGCGGTTCCACTATGATGCTCTTCCTCTGAACCTCTCGCTCTTCCTGCTTGTCAACGACATCCTCGAACATTAACCTGAACGGCCTCTCCAGTTTCCTCTCAACCTCACTCGTTTTAATTTCGATCTCATAACCCGGAAAACTCGACTTCAAATGCTCGATTTCCAGAAACGTGTCGTTGAAATCCATCGTTGGTATTTCGTCCGGCATTCTCGAGTACCTCGCAGCTCCAGGATCTCCATAACCCAAAATAATATTGTGCAACCAATCAGGAACAACGCATTCAGTATTCATGAGTTCCCTAATCGTCTCGAGAACAGCCTTGAAGTTATTCTCCTTCGGTTTCCTCCGCATTATGATGTTGAATGACTCGTAAACGTCCTCGGAACCATGACTCGCGTTATCCATATCAATTCTGTACTGATTCGAATCCAACCAAACCCGGTAGGTCCTCGTATCTCCAGGGAGAATCGGCCGCGGTTCTGGACCGTCCTCGATAACTCTTCCGTTAGAATCCAGCATTCCTTCAACCTCGCAGCCCCTCACGTACGTCAATCCTACTTGTGGAACAAACGGCAGCTTGTGACTGTACTTTGTACCTATAGGATTCGGCGGTTTCACAGTCAGCAGGAAGCAGACATCGTGCTTCCTCAGGTTTTCCCACTCGGATTTTATCTCCCGGCGAACGCTCAGGTTTATCGTCACATCTGCGCGTACGCGAGAAGGACGCTTTTCGCCGATATTCGGTTTGGCTACTTCGACAACTGCGAATTGAGTTATGGGTTGAGCCATTCGCGCCCAACCACCGAAATAAACCCCGCCATCTTCTGCCTTCCACGGACTTAAGCGACTCACAGAATCCTCAATGTCTTGGCGAATCTCGTAGGTAGATTCTAAGCGGAAAAGGTTGAAGTTCCGGAGGAGGTAATCGTGGAGGGTTAGGAATTGGAGGTTCAGTTTGGGGAGGGCGAGACAGCCCTCACCTGAAAAATACTCAGTTGGAACTATGCTCTCGTTCCAGATTATGTCTTCTGTTGGGTAGAGAGGCATCTCGTTGAGTTCTTCCAGTTGCGATGCTCTCCGCTCGTGACGGGAGATTAGGAGTTCTTGCAGGAAATTCATGTCGAGACGATACCAGTTCTCATCGTCGGCTCGCTCTTCTGGGGGAACTAGGTTTAAGTAACTTGCTATTGCCTTCAACTTTTCTTGGCTGAGGGGACCAAAGTGCTTTAGGAGAGCGTCTCGGGTGTCAACACTGGCTACGTTTGCTAGGGCGAAGCTCCGGAGGTCTGGGAATTTCGCGAATACTGCTCTCTGAAATGCGGGAATTGTTTTGATTAGATTTGAGTTGTTGCCAAAATGGGTCAAAGTTGTCAGGGGATTTGGGGAATTACCTGCAGTGATGTTATCTTTGTGTAGTGGAGTTCTGTCATGTCGTGGTCCGTTAGGGGATCTCCGGTCTCCTCACTGATCTCGAAACGAGCGTAGAACTTCAGCATCTCGAGTAACTGGAACGGGAAGATAGTTGATAGTGGAAAATCGATACTTTGTTTTTAAAAGGATTTGAGGATTTTGAGCGGGGGAAAAAATTGTAGAACCAGATTCGGGAAAGTTGATTAAATTCAATGGATTATTTTTTTGATGTGATGAAAGAATCAGGAAAATTTTTAGGGGGTTGGGGAAGCTATTAATGAAGACAATTAATTGATGGAATTACATCGACTGTGAGAAAATTATTATTTAAAATTCAACGGGAGAATTTTGAAATATTTAAGAAACTTCAGTTGACTTGAAATTTCACGTAATTTATATCTTGGAAATTCCGTTGATGTGAAAATATTTGCATGGGATTTGAAATTTCAATAATGATTTTGTCTGAACCAAAATTAAAATGACGGTTTTCTCGAAACTTTGATATTTTCATAATTTCCAATTTTTCCCCAATTTCCAAAATTTCGGTTTACACTGAAAATTCCCAGTTTTCCTTTTTTCAAAATTTCCAAAATTTTAATTCCTCAAAAATTTTCAAAAAATTTCAATATAGTGATTTTTTAAAAATTTTGTTACTCTCCTACATTATTTTCTAAATTTTCTCTGATGCTCCATTTTGCCCCATCTTCCCCTAATTCCTCTCACCACATCTCAATTTTCCATGGTCTAAATTTCAGAAGAAGGAAATTGGCACATATCTGACAATCTCTTGGATTTTTTTATTCAAATAAATTACTGTAAAAAAAAAATTAAAAAAATTTGCATTCATAGTTTTTTGAATTTCCTATACGTGCATATTTTTTATTTTTCTTTCAAATTATTAATTTGGTGGAGAAAAAAAAATCCAAAATTTTTCAGATGTCTGCTATTTTCACTGTCATTAAATTTCCCTTTTTATACCCTCGTCCTAATAAAACCTCTCATTCCATTCAAGTCCCGAAAATTCTTCTAGAACCCTTTCTTATCAACAGCGCGGCCTACTCTCTCCATGCCCCTCCAGGTGTCGCCAAAGTTCCCAGGTGCCCCACGTTTTGATCCAGGTGTCTAAGCCAATAGCGTATCGCAATCCGCGTAGTCAACGAAACACAAAAGAGCGTAAAAAGATCCAACGCGAGTGGAGGGGGCAGTGGAAAAGCACGTCAGTATGAGTGCGACAATGCGCAAATGTATAACCGAGTGAAAACGAGCGAGTTTACCGGTATTAGAGCAACACAAGTCTCTCAATTACATTGAAAAACTCCACAAAACCTTCGGAACGACTCAAGTAATCGTGCACCAAGCTTTTCCGAAAAAGCGAGTCCGATTCTGATTGAATTCCGCGTTACCTGAACCGCTCAGCTCATCAAAGTGCCTAAAACCCGTGTCGATGTGGAAGTAAACCTGATCGATCGCTAAAAACCTTCAAATTCCCTTCCAAATTCACTTGCTCGCCTCCGAAAATTAAAAAATGCGGAAGTGAAGCCGGAAAAGTGATGAACGGAAGCGTCGAGGAGCAAAAAAAATGATCTGATGAATCATTTCCATTCTCTACCTCTAAAAAAGGAAGAATTAGCCAAACGATGAAATCATTATTGTTTTCATCAATTCTCCTGCTTTGTTTGAGTGACATTGCTCGCTCTAACACCGGTGTAGAGACAAAGGATTCATTGAATCCGTCGATAAACATAGCGAAATGCTGCGAATTGGACGAAATTTTGGTCGACTCGGTTTGCACACCAATCGATAAAACGAACGAGACGACGGCATGGCAGCCGGAATTCGTTGACGACAAGTATCCAAATAAAATACGTAAGAAACCAGTTAATTATCAGTTGAAAATCGGCCCGCCGATTTGCGAGAAGAATGAACAACAATGGCCGGTTTATTATGGCACGGGGGAAGACAAACTCGTTATTTTGACGACGGGCAAATTGCGGCACTTTGTTATCCACAATTGGGTGGATAAAAGTGTCGAGAGACTCGATAGGTTCACGGAGTTTGAGGAGATTGATGATGGCAGTGTTGAGCCACTTCATCGGGACTATTCGTTCGGTCATTACTGTGCTGAGAAAGCTGTTCTTACTGGCGACAGGAAGGTAACGACCTACGCAATGATTTGCGTACCTAATGCAAAGTTCCCGTGGAGGGAAACGGATTACTTGATGAGGAACATGGTGGATCCGATTACAAGGGCTTCTGCTATTGCCAGCTATCTTGTTGTCGCGGTTGTTTACTTTGTTCTGCCGCAGTTGAGGGATCTGGTTGGGAATATGATTACTAGTATGAGCTTGTGCCTTGTTGTCAATCAGATCGCGAGCACTGTGAGAATCTTCACGCAGCATGCGAGTCATGTTAGCTTTTTGGTTGCTGGTGAGTGGAAGGGAGTATCGAGGAAATGAGGAGTGGAGAGGTAAAACAGGATGAGTCGATTTTTTGTCGAATATCTTCTCTTACAAATATCTTGGAAAGTAATGGAGATACGCCCTTTTTGACCTAATGATTTTTTGTAGAGAATTTTAAGGGCTACAAAAAAGCATTAGGGAAAAAAGGACGTATCTCTACTAGTTTCTGAGATATTTGAGAAAAAAGATTGGCAGGGAAAATCGACTTGTTTTACCTCTTCGCTACTGAATTGAGGTGGGGGAAATTTGAGGGGGGCGTTTTTGTAGCTCTTGATCTGTAGGATTAGGAAAAAATGGCAAGAGAGCTTTTTTGTGGAGAATTTTGTAGGCTACAAAAACGTGCTCTTGGTAAATTCTCGTGAGCTTCATGGTTTCAGAGATATTTTCAAAAGAATGCACGAGAAATTTTCTGATTTTGCACTCCAACTTTCCTCACCGCTAATAAATTCATAATTTCTTTCAGATACAATCGCCTATATTTCTCTGCTAGCCGCATTTTTCTGGCTCAACGCCCTTGGTTACTTCGTCTGGAATACATTCCGTTCGCGCAATGTCTTCCTGCGCGTAACAGATCGGCGAAAATACTGCTACTACTCTTTCTACGTTTGGGGATCAACATTAACAATAGCAGCAACCGCTCTCTTCGCACATTTTGCCCTGGACGATCAGAGCAATCCCGTTGCCAACATAGAGCACGCTAACGAGCCCCAGGAAACAGTTGGAGTGCTGGCAATGTCAGTGCTATTCACATCAGTCGCATTCACCATAATCGTCGATCTGTGTTTCGTGTTAAACACAGCGAATACGATTAAACGAATGTGCACTTACGGAAGGATTCACCATAAAATGAAGTACAGTTTCAGATTATTCACGTTGATGTACGTTGTCATGAGCTTCGGATGGCTGTCGGTGCTCATGTCGCAGATACGTTACAGTGAATTTTATTATGCACATATTTTTGTTAATATTATTCAGGCATTGTCGATTTTATATGTCTGCGTTTTCGGGCAGAAGAGAGTTACATTTTTGTTGAGCAAAACGTGCAATTGTTGCACTAGTCATCAGCATAATCCCGATGGCCTTGACTGGGGTGAAGAGATGACAGCGATTAATGCAGGATATTGATTGGGATTGATTAATTAATTTTGTGCAATTTTTTAAAGTGAAAAACATCAATTTGTGCCATTTTTGGAGATTCTCGGATTTTCGGGAATATCTCCGGAAATAATGGAGATTTGAAAATTTTTGTTGGGGCCTTTTTTGTAGAGGGGAAAGAGAGCTACAAAAAAGGTATTGGTGAAAATTTTTGTAGCTCGTGTAGTTTCGGAGATATTAACGAAAAACGGGAGAGTGGAATTTACTCGATTTTGTCACACTGGGAAATTCGTTTATTTGTATTAATTCATTTTGCACATAATTTCTTCTCTTTTTTTTAATGGGAGGAGACTGTGGCCTTGGGAAAATGTGACTTCTGTGTAGATTAAGAAATTATAAATAAGAAGTGTACTTTCACACATATCACCGAGAGAAAGACGATCAAATTTTATTTTTTAATATTGTATTTATGGAGATTGAGATTCTAAGTGTTTATTAGATAGCACAATTTTTTTGTACGAGAGCAAATAAATGACTAGAGCTGAACTGAATGAAATTTGTGAGTGTTCCATGATCACATCGTCGCCCTAGAGTCAAAAGGGCATAAGTACCATTTTTTTAAAATCTACAAAAATTGAATCTACATTCATTTTTTCATAAGAATACTAACTTAGGGGAAGGTGGGGTAAAATGGACATTCGAATTCAACGGCCCGAGATAGAGATTTCTTGATGATTCCATTGAAAAGCTGAGGAAATTTTAGTAAAAATACATGTGTCGAAATTAATTTTTTTTATTTCTTTGAAAATTCGAGTTTTTTGTCAAGATTTGAAGGAGTCATGAAAAAAATCACGTTTTTGAAAATAT
>JABSMS010010782.1:0-32270 GCA_018902275.1 Aleiodes sp. PSUC_FEM 10030003
TAATGAAAATTAAGAGAAAATAAAAATTGAAATAATGGGAAATTTTGAAAAATCAAACAATGTATGTGAAAATAATTTTTTCTAGTTTTTTATCAACAATACGCTAAATTATGAAGCTTCAGAATCCGGCCCAGGGCGTTTTACTGCCGTTGCAATTTCTTGATTCATGAAATACATCCAGCAGGAAGATCCGAAGTCTCCATAAGTTGCTGATGTTGTAATTGACGAAGGTAAAGAGTTCCAAAAGTCAATAGCTGATACGAAGAATGATTTTAACATCATATCCGTTCTGCATATCGGAGAGACTAAAGTGTCTGTTCTATTTGAATTTCTTGGGAAGGCGGGGGGAGGAAACGTTGTCGAGTGGACACTCTGGCATCGTAACGCGACTATTTTTACCTTCAAATCGCTGAGGGGTAAATTAAGTTTGTCATCATTATGAAAATCATTGGCTTATCTTCGTAGATGAATTTCATGGGAAAATTGGAATTTGTAAAGACCAGGTGGAGAAAAATACGAGTCATTCTAATAAACGCGGGACACGATACTTACGGTTGAGTGGAAAGTTGCAAGTTTCAAAGCTACTTTAGCCCAACCTCACCGGTGCCTTTTCAACGGGAGAAGGAGAGAGAGGAAGGAAGAGGCGAGAGCGAATTGAGAGGGTGAAACGAGAAGGAGAAAACTGTGGAGTGAGGATAGGTAACGAAGTTCCTTAACGAGGCTACCCATTTTGTCGACTTAACGTGATCGATAACCCCTCACTCGTCTCTCTGGTTCGTTTTAGGATGGCATATCTACTGACTGGAATATCGAGAGTTGGAAAAAATGAAGGTGGGAGAAAATGGAGAGGAAATTCATAGACATCAACTTTGAAAATTGTTCCTCATCATCGGATAAAGTTGACGGACTCTTGAAACTTTAATAATTTACAGTAAAAATAAAAATTGATGGAGAAAATTCGGAGAAAATTATCGAATTATCGAATGTTGAATATGAAAATTCAATCGATGAAATAAATTTTTTATTGAGCTGCAGACGCCTGGAGTTTTTTTCCATTCGTAAAATTTACGTTCAAATTTAATGCGTAGAGTGCAACGCACAGACTTTCCTCTCTCTCTCCTCCTCCTTCTCCATTTCTCTGGTTTATGACGACGTAGACGACAGTGGCGCAGCGACGGCGGCGGACACATCAATAATTACCCGAGCCGACGGGTAGCAGCAAGACGCGGCAGTACAGAGGGCGTTAGGGGTAGAAAACCCCGGAGGTAAGGGGATAGAGAGAGAGAAAGATAGAGAATTGTATGTGAGAGGTTGGAAGAAGGGAGGTGGCACAGGCGAAGAGGCTAGGCGGAGAGAGGAAAGAGGAGAACTCTCGGGTCAACCGGGGTCAAGTCGCGCCACCAGACGCAACCATCCAACCCAACCACCCACTAAACCCACCCACCCCTTTTTACGCTCATCCCGGACGAGACGATGCTCACCATCCTCTCACCCTTGTGTTTTACCAGAACTGCTGGCCCACCATCAACCAATCCCTCTCCTCCTGTCACTGCCCCTCTCTCACTATCTCTCTGTTTCTCTTTCCTTCCTTCACCTCTTGTGTACGTACTCTGTGTATCCCTCTGAGAATTCACATGCACGCACTGCGAACATGTGCGTCTGGCCATCCAACTTTCAAACTGAGTTCGTTCACACCGCGTTGAGTGTACTCGTTTGTTGGTTTTTTTTTGTTTTCATGCCCTCAAATATTTGTAGAGGAGAAAAAGTGAAAATCCAAGGGTTTTTCCTCAGTGTTTTTTAACATGAGGAAAATTTTATGGGGTTCTTTTTTTGCTGATGAAAATTTTAACGGAGAATATTAAATAACACGTTGGAAATATCACGGAAAATTCGTGAATAAAATTTTTAAGTTTTCCGATTACGAGAATAACGTAGTAAACATCGTATTTAAGATAAATGAATTACGAGATTCCGAGATAAATTTAAGTATTCACGCTCATAAATATCATTTTAATTCTTTAGAGTTGTTAAAACATTCATTTTAATTCAATAAACGAATTCACGTATTCGTTATTCTTGATTCCGGATTTAATGTTTTTCAGAAAACGTTTATGAACTCCAAGAGGATATCGAGTTCTTTGTAACGTATAATTCCAGCTACCAGTTATCCTTGCACACGCACCCGTCCGAATATCCGTCTGGGTTTATGTCGAAATTCTTTTTTTTCCTTCCCAAATATATATACATATATACTTACGTCTCCAAGGGTTGAACGTAGGATAGGACGTTTTCCACTACTATCAAACAATTCGCCCGATTCCTACCCCCATGCACCTCATCCTTCCTTCTCTATCCTTCCCTTCGGCTTTTCGAGTTCGTTCACACCGGGAGTGCCGTCCGCCCTGTGCGACGTAGAGCGAGAGAGAGAGAAGAAGAGAGACAAGCCGGAGGCACGATAATATTCGGTGAATCGAGAAACGTAAAAACTTTGTCTCTTTCACCATCAAAACGAGCACGAAAGAGTATACAGTGATAATCGGGGATTGTCTTCGGTCCTCGTTCGCTTTTACCCCCTCTCCCCCTCGTAGAGTATCTTCTTTTTTCTTCACTCTACTCTCGACTCCCTGAAGCAAATACCTGGAACAACAGACATGAGAAAATTAATTTCAAAAAATAGAGAGGGAGGAAAAAAATGAGCGAGAAAAATAGAATAACAAATTTTTCCATGAACAAAGGGATGAAGAACAGTTGAGTGATTATATTTTCATAAAAATGAGTGAAAAAAATGTGAATTATTAGATTTGTCAATAAAAACGAATATGATATTTCAAATGGTAAATTCTAGTCTCTAAAGTATCGATCACCAAATTACGAAGGACGGAGGAAACGAACCTCCAGCGTCCAGAGGGAGAGCCATGAGGGAGGAGAGGGTGGATTGGTACGTGAACGACACTTTCCAATACCGGGGGCCATGAGCTAAAACCTCCAGCCATGAATTCTCGAGTGACCACTACGTGGTTCGTACTATTGGACAATGCGTTATGTCGTTCTAATTAATGCTGTGAGAAAGTGGATCGGTATTTTGGAATAGGGAAGAGAGGGCATGGAGTTCTGTGTATGTAGTGCCGTTTGTTCTCCCAGAGTTTCGGGCGTCATATAAAGGAGGATGAAGGAGTACAGAGAGAGACGGAGAGAGAAGGAACGAGTTTAGAGGCCTCGACAAGGTGCAGGACGCACGAAAACGATGGGGAGAAAAGGGAGCACGCGAAATAGGGTAGAATGAGAGAGAGAGAGAGGTTTTGGCGGAATATAGGCGGAAGCAGAGAGGGGAGGTTCGCAAAAGGGATGGCGACGGGTCGTTGCCCGAAAACGCGCTGCTGTTATTGTCCTCCTCCTACCTCCTTCCTCTTTCCATCCTATGCTTCCTCCTCTTTCTCTCCTGTATTCCATTCTGAGCCCTACACAACCCACTCTTCTCCACTGCACACCATACAATACGTCTCGCTCTTTCTTTCTCTCTCTCTTCAGCTCCAAAACGTATTTGACTTCGATGTATATGCACACGCACAATTGCTCTTGCCCTTTTCTGAGTGTGTTAAACTCCGAATGTTTTGCGAATTTATTACCCTCTGTATGTATACGAAAAAGCCCCAACAAAACATCCGGTACGAGCACGCACTCTCGCCAGACAGAAAAAAGAAGGTTTGAATATTCTAAATTTTGGGGATAAATAATAACATATTATCGAATTCATTTTTCATCATTTTCTCTGTTTCTCTATTCAGTTATTTTTCGTGAGGAAAAAATGGTTCGTAATTCTGTGGATGAAACTTTTAGTATTTAAAATCATAATGTTGCGCGGATGTTTGGTTAGAAAAAAATAGCTGAGGCGAATTTGGGGATGAAAAAGGAAGAATTAAAGAAAGATGTATGCAATGCTTGTTGCGTTACTCGCGCCAACGTGTTATGATTATTATTCTAAACTTTGTCGTTTATATACCTGTTGTTGGGGTTCGGTGAACCGCTACCGTTTCGCGTACACTACTGCATTACGGAAGTGCGCTCGCTCGTGCAACTCGTAGTGTCGTATTCGACGTGGAAAATGAAGACAACATACAAAAAATATATATATATTTCATAATTGTCAATAAAGCTACTCTTTTTTTGCTGGTCGAACGGGTAAAACCCATCAATAAAACAACTCTATGTCTCTTTTCTCAGTAAATAAACAAGTACACGTGGATATTAATTGTTCAAAAGCCATTGGTCTACATACCGCGTGCACTCTTTATTTTCATATTTTTTTTCCTCTCTTTCATACTCTCTTTGACGTTTTACACAGGAAAAACTTTGTGCAAAAGTATTCCATGTGAAAAACACATGGTAAAATTATATTGATAGAGAATTTAATTTTCTTTATGACGAAATAAAAGAAAATAAGAAAAAACAAATTCTGTGGAAACAAAAAATAAACAATAAAGTTTTGCCTGGGAAATTTTCGTATCAATTATTCCCAAGAAATTGACTCCCAATGTGTGAATTTTACAGAAGAACAAACGTTGTATTAAACTTAGAGCTTTTGTTTCGACTTCACGACAAAAGTTTCGGTATTGCGTAAAAATAGATACAAATTGCGAAAACTTCGACTATACAACTTCACGTTTCTTGCTAGAAATAACTCAAAATAATTTTCACAAAATCATTGGCCACGTCAGGATATCATTCGACCAGAATTAAATTCACGAATAATTTTCAAAAGGGCGTAAGTGCCATTTTTTGAAAATCTACCAAAATTGAATCTACATTCATTTTTTCATAAAAATACTGACTTACGCCCTTTTATTATTCGGCAAGAAAACATGGCACTTACGCCCTTTTGATTCTAGGGCGATGATATAATAATGAAATTTTTGTTAAATTTATGAATGTACATATAATAACGTGCATCAGATATCAACGAATTGAATTCGTTGGTTGGCTCCGCGATGATGGTTTCACTATACGCGTATGTGACCATTCGAGTGCGCGATTCCGGAAAACTCGCATTCCCAAAAGCCATTCCCTCACTTTTCCCTCTATCCACTGTATGTGTTATACGCCCAAGTGATTTTCGCAGGAGATGAAATATTTCACACCGGGAATAATCGAGGCTACACGCGCGTCTCCCTCATTCTGCTTGCATAAATGCAAACGCCAACTGACTGGTTATATCACCGTGAGATTGCTGATCCAACATCGATTCCAAATGAATGAAAAAGGGAAAAGAAAGAATTTGTAGAAAAACGTTTGGATAACCGTTTTATGAGAAAAAATAATCTACGTGAAATAGAAAAAGTTGACGAATGAAAAAAAAATGTTGAGATAATTTTTATTCTCTTGTTTTTTTTCGAATTTATAATCTCCCAGATTGCACCACTCTTTCATTCAATTTTCTCGGCTGTATAGTTATATATATATTTTTTTATACGATAAAAACGAGCTTGGCACGCCGCGTGTTGATATTGGATTAAAGAGTTAAGGGTAATGCAATCGAGCGACCCCGCAAGAGTGGATGAATGGGTATATCTCTAACCGCCTTCTCCACCCTTCTACAGAATTTAATACCCATCTCTATCTGGAATTTTCATTCATTTAAAAGTGATACAATCTACTTAGGATACTTAAACTACCTTGATTTCAAAAGAATTTACGACTGATTCTTTTTTTAAAGTTTCGTACTGCGGTAAAAAAAGAGTAAATCTCATTTAAATTGAACGACTTAAATGATTTTTTTTATTTCCCATAAATAATCAGGTTCATTGAGTTTATAAATTTGAATGGGACGAAAACGAAATCATTCTATCAATTCAATTAAATTAAATTGCGTCTCCCGAAGTAGGCTGTTAAAAATTTTTGTCGAAATTTTCCGAATGAAATTCGGATATTTTATGTTCGGAATTCAGGTTATTTATTTCCAGAATGTAAAATATTAATATCACTAAAAAATAGAATTTGCATTGTAAAAATCAGTCAGTAATAAAAATTTCACACTACCCTCTGAAAACAACGAGACATGTCTGGCTTGTTTGTAAGGGCTCGATCGGTAATACAGCACTTTGCATTGTTAGCCAGATACACGAGTCAGTTCGGCAAACGCCGAGAGAGAGAGAATGAAAAGAGGTGGTATAGCGTTTAGTGCTCGTCTACGTGTCAATCTATACCAGGTTTTACGAGGACTGCGTAAATTCGCGTTCCAACCACACCAAAGCCAGGCCCTCTCTCTCGTACTTTCTATCACTCTATACATATATATAATATATACAACCAACAACAACAAAATGCATTAGACTTTACGAGAGCTGAGCGGTTTCGTCTACGCTGCAGACAGTGGCCAGACGGTGTACCTGGTCGTTTCAAGCTCCCTTTATGTCATCCAGGCCCCTTTCTCTCACTTTTTCTCTTCCTCGTTTACACAACACCACCGCCACCACCCACATCCACCCCTTTCTAATAAAAACGATTTTATGGCCTCCAATGCCGTCACCACGGCCTTGTCTTTGACCCTTGCAATTCAAATTCAATATTTTACGAGGGAAAATAATAAAAGCTGATTTTTCTTCCTTTTTATATTATTCTTTTTTTTGTGAGTATTCTCTTAGATTGATTTTTTTTCTATACCTTTGACTACGTTTTATTTCATAAATATTCATATACTTTCATTTAATGTAAATTCATTATTACATTCAGTGGAGTTAAAATAATTGAATTTCATCAGAATTATTATTTTTTTTTTCGTTCAAGTAATTCAATTTGAATTGAATGTAAAAAAAATAAATCAATTCTTCCAACTATTTAAAGCAGTTCATTTACTTCTAGAATGCAATTGAAGTCGTTCAAGTCCGAGGTTAGAAATTAAAGCAATTCCAGGGTTAAGGTCATTCCCTCAAGTTTTCTCCTCTGATTCCAACAATTTCAACGATAAAAGGAAAAAAATTGAAAAGTAGGAAGAAATGGAAAAAGATGGGTCAGTGAACTTACCTCCTCCACTGAGGTAGTTTTGCCCTCTTCCAAGTCTTCACTACTTGCTCTACCATGTTCTCTCTGTACTTTTAGCTCTCGTTGTTTACAGTCATTTCTGAATTGCAATTTCTCCACGCAAATTATAGTCAATTAAAGCAGTTTACCGTTTACGTTGGAAGCGAAAAAACCACATGCTTATATTCGAAAATTCCCAATGGAAGGTATTCTTGATTATAAATTGTCTTGTTTATGTTTTTTACGTATAGAGAAGAGATGTGGCGTATTTCATGGAACAATGTGAATGATCAAATAGTTAAACCGAATGAGTTTATAAATGAGAAAGACGAAGATAAAAAGCGAAGAGACATGGAAGACCTAAGTGATGATACCTATTGACAATGCGTCTATATTGGGTTAGGTTAAATGTACTATGAGCTGCGTGGTGTAACGAGCGAAAAAGTACTCGCATGGAAGGAGATTCACCGAGAAACCGTATTGGCATGATTGCACATTATAATGTAAGCACATCGTTGTAAAACCGAGCCATGTTAAACGTGAACGTGTCTGAAAAAACCAAAGCGATAATACATACAGCCTATGCATTAGGTTCTTTCGTGAAAGATGCATTGGTAGTTGATATGTATGTACAGTTTGAGTTGAATTATTTACGCTCTTAAGTAATTGAATGTCTTGAATTGCCACTAGATTCTCCATTCCCCGTGTAGATTATATTTGCTTCAATTAATTCGGTAATTATGTTCAAACGATTTTTTATCCATTTCCGAATTGTAAATATCCTAGGGATAATTTGTTTTGATATTTGCGAATATTTTTCTGATGCATTTCTGTAACAGCAACACATTTGATTAATTCCGAGCGTATGAATTTCGCTTTGTAAGAGATATCCAACTGACAAATCCATAGATCATCGAATTACACGGATTGAACGATTCTAGGGGAAGTAAAAAATAAAAAAAATATTCCTTTAACTCACCAAACTTTCATTTCAATATTCACTAGCATGTAATCCTCGGTTCATCGGATACACATTTATTGAAGCGCGTGGGCCAAATCTCTCTCACTTAGTCAATCGGTTTTCACAAAACCATTTGGAAATTCATCGATCAAACGAACTTACTCGCGCGCGATTTCGAAAGGGAGAAAAGAGAAGCGAACTATATAGGATAAACTCACCAGTGGTTACACGTTCGATTGACTTAGGTACCCTTAGGCTGAAATAATATCATGCACAGAGTTTACATCACAGTTTCCCGATACATGGGAGAGGGTTATTACGGTGAGGAAAGGGAGAAGACTGTTTTGGGTAACATATTACAAAGGTAACACAATTTCGAATCAATTGGAATACAGACACGTGATACTAACGTACGAGCTCTCCAATTCATGTATCCGGCTAGAGTATACGTCATCCAATGGGAATACTGGGAGACTCTGTAACATAACAAGGTTGCAACCAACGCATATCAATTGATTCGATTTGAAATGACGCGGCATTTACAATCGACGAATAATGCCTGCCAATGTTATTGTGCGTATTGTGATGCCCTTCAGGTTCATGTGTCCTAATGTAAATGTATCAAGCAAATTGAATTGCAGAAATTCTACGAGTATTATAGTGCTTTGGGCATTGTTGGTGACATGACTTTGGTGGGTTTGAATGGCAGGGGGCTTATTTTGACAATTCTAATATTCAGAATGTTTTTTCAGTTGTAGAGAGAAGAATCTTCTCTTCATCCTCTTAGACATGGATAGATAGGTAAATAGATAAATTTACCTTTAGCAATTTGGCCGTCTCGAAATTTCCGAAACGTTCCCCCTAATCTTTTACAAAGAACATTAGAAAAATTAAATCTTCAAAATATCCATTAATGGCTCAATTTCCCTCCAATTTTCATTACTGCATATGCGTCAGTTGCATTCGCCTTCAACGATCACGGATCATAATAAAACGCGTCAGAGTTACATACTGGATAAAATGGGTTTCGTGGAGAGGGGCAGGGGGCAAGAAGAGAATAGTAGAAGTCCCTCGGGCATGATTCGACTCCAGACATATCCGCGTTACAGTAATACCATCTAGAGCTAACCTCGTCTATACCTGTGTTGTACTTACGTGAAGAGTCCACGCGGGGGATATAATTGCGGTGGTACACTCTGGGTGGATGGATGATAAAACTCATGGATAAGAGTGAGATGGTTGTATATAAAAGCTACAGGAGAAGAGATGTTCTCGCCAGGTCAGCACGGGGGTCACGTCTGGAATCCAGAGCAAACTATCCTCCTCCTACTCTGCCTTTTCTCCCTCCATCTCCTCACTATTTTTTTCTCTCCACCGACACAGTCCATCCTGTTTCATCTGGCGTCGTGTCCGCCTGCAACACTGGCCTGCCTGTTTACCTGCCTTCAACTTCTTTATTTTTCATTTTACTTCTTATGCTTTTTTATTCTGCGTTATTTTCTTCCTTTTTTTTCGTTGCTGTTGTTTTCACTTCTTTTTTGTTTTCATTTATTTTGTTTGGCTTCGGATTTTTCTTCCTCTCTTCACTGAGACTTCTATCGTCCATGGGGCTGGGATTTTTCTCCTGGATTTTGAGGTCACTCGCTCTTTCTCTCTTTCAAGGGAGAAAATTTACTAGTAGAGAAGCGCTTTCTATGGTACCACTAAGTGACTCTCTCACTCTCCTTTATCTATCCTTATTTATTCTCCCTTGCGCATCGTTCTGCCACGATCTTCAAGTGCATGCTATATTGCACTCCTCTGTTTGAGGAGTATAAATTGCTTCGAGGGATATTCTACGGATAAATAGCCTGTCGATCGTTTGTATAGATCAATTGGAATATTTAATATTTTACTAGTTTAAAATGATTTCGAGGAGAAACTTCAGAGATATACGAGAATGGAAATTACTGAATTTCTCAAAATTTACTTCAATCGAATAATTTAAATAGACTCACTTCACGAATTTTCAAATTGAAGATCCAATTTTATTTTCTACTCAAATTGTTTTTGAACGAATTAATGCTGATTGATATTTTCCACGGTGATTGGTCCATACGTTTGAAAAGAAAAAAGAGAAAAAAAGAGAGTGGGACTTCAGAGGACAGATGGAGATCGAGTTGATGTCGAAGTGGCGGGTATAAGTCCCAGTTGGGGGGTCGCAACGTGTTAGGGACGCGCCGCGTGTCAATTAAGTGGCTCTGACCAGTGAGATACGGTGGCTCCTTTCCATACGGATATATACAACTCGCACGTTAAACCCTGTCTCTCGTAGTTTGTCTCTCCTTCTCTTTCTCACTTGCACCAAACCTAACACGAACTGTCACCGTTCTACCTCACTCCTTTTGCCTATCGTCTCGTTTGGTACGTGCCTTACCATCCCCTTGGGGATTATACGTCTGCAAAAGTAAAACCTTTACTGTGTGAGACAGTTGGCGGAATATAAAGGCCTAGTCTCATCTCTCATGCTCCTCACACAAACACACACAAGCGCAGGCACATCCACGAAAATTTCTTCAACTGCCTTTTGCTGAAGGTGCCTGGTGTGTGGCACCTCTTCGTTTTCTATCCGGACTACCCATTACGAAAGTCCCTGTCCCTCTCGTCTAAAAGGTGGACATGGTGAAGAAGGCAAAGTGGAGTTCGTTATAATGACCCCTCGTTTGGTTAGTACGTATATATACTGGCGCTGGTTTACTATCCATTGGTATCGATGCTGTCTTTAGTGTTTATTTGAGAGCGAAGGTGAACTGCCTTTGGACAGTGGTTACTTACGACAATAAATTTAACACTGCCAGCTCACGCGGTTCAATGGTAAATCGTTCACAATTCAGTGATGCTTAATTGATTTTGAAACACACTTTGGAATTATTTAAATGGAAATTATTATTCAAATTGTACCAAATTTTCCATTAATTCATCAATTATGCCTCGATAATTATCATTTTTTTTCTGGTACAATTGAAAGAGAATTACGTGCTTATGGTCTGATGAATTGATTCGTTATTCGGACTGTAATTGTTTTACAAGCGAAATATTTATCGCCGTTGGAAAAATTGTAAATTTAGAGTGGGTTTTAAAAAAGTGAGGGAGGAGAGGTGAAATGGACAATCAAAGCCACAGGGTACAACAGAAACGGAATGTACACGCATTCCATACGAATCGTCGGGTAACACAGTCCATTTGATATATACCCAACCAGAATCAGACCATTTGCACATTCGATCATATGAAAAAATGCTGAATAAAAAAATCCTCGGGGTTTGCCTCTACATTTTCACATATTACACTTCAATGATCAATTCTGAATTCAGGGAATGGATGAGACAATTGAAAAAAAGGGAGGCCAGCAAAAATACGCGTATTTATCGGGCTTGCGATGCAAATTTGTTTTTTTTTCTGCAATGAACAAAATATGGAATTTGCGTCATGAATTTACATTCAATGGCTTCCGGCTATTTTCATATGTACATTAAATCTTTTTTTTTGATAAACGGTTAAAAAATGAACTCAAAAAAATTATAAAAAATAATTGAGAAATAAATAATCCAACACTTTGGTGTAATTGGCGTTTTTTGTTGATTAATAATAGCCCCCCAAACCTAATTCCAGTATTTATCCAAACACAAAAGTCATTGGATAATTGGCAAGGTGGAATGAAAAGTTGAGAGAGAGAAAGAGAATTAGTCCAATGTCGATCACTGTGATTTCCAATGAATCCCTCCAACGAGAGCTTGATGGACGACGGTCTAATTCCACAGTTAGCTTTTAAATATATGTACCTAACTGTTTTCATATACACAGTAGCTTCAGGTTAATGGTAGCTGGGGCTCTCATCTTCTTCTACAACTCCAAGGCATGAGATAGAATACACACTCTCATTATGTAGGAGAAATGGTTAAAGTAGTAACGAGCTCTCATTACACACAGACAGAAATCAGTGTAGTTTAATCAATCCTTTATCGATAAATAATCATTCACGTGAGACTTTGAATTACGAAAATTGTTGTTCAACCGAATCAAAGAAATTTCCGTGATTCAATTGAATTTCCGTGTAAAATCCTTGGTTTAGTGCTTTTAAATAATTTGTCGAATGAATTATTCTTCACGCTCGTTTATTCTAACATAAAAAAATCATGGAAGATAATCGCTGTTTGTGTAACAGTTAAGAAAGTTATTATTCATTTTTTTTCCACGTCCTTTACTACTTGAATAATAAATGAGCAGTAAGAAATTATGGTCACTCATGCAGTTAGAAACATAGAATGTCGTTGGGTGGCACACACAGTGTCAGTACTAACGCATTTCCATGGGGAACAGTTTAACGCGGTACATACGTATGTATACATTGGTGCCTAGGGTGTGCTATCCGCACTACCAGAAGTACTCTCACTCTCTCGAATGTCTCTACAACCCCGTGTTTACAACGCCTCGCGCGTTCGTGTGGTACGTTCTACAATGTGCGTTAATGCATATTGCATAAGCAAAGGTATGTAACGTCACAATGTGAGTTTCTCTAGCTGACTGTGTTTAATATAGCCAGAGGGATGGGGAGGGAAGGAGAACGCGAGGACAGGTGGTTTGCACTGGGTATAGATACCTCGGTGTAGTTTGAGAGGCGGGGTAGAGAGTTATTCTCGTCGATAATGAATTTAACCGATGATATTTTAAAGTTCTGTCCTTTTTTGTAACGGAAAAAAGGTGCTCGAGGGATGAGCGAATTTTTATGTCAATTAATTAAATATCAACGGACTGAAAGGCAGTTTGGAGAATATCAATTAGTCGTATTGGGATTATATACTCACCCAGATTAAATTAGATAATGTGAATTCCTGGTTTTACGAAGTTCCATTGTTATTCATTTGGATTTTCCGAAATAGCTGGATCATGTACTTCAACTCCAATTATATTGTTAATTAATACCGTGAACTCTTCACCTTTTTCAGGAAAATATAAAAGGGTGGATTTAAGTAATAGTAGTCTTGATTTATCATTAATTAATTTTCAAAAATAATTCTGCGGCTTGAACTTAAGAAAATTCTTCATCATGAATTCATACCCTTCATCAGAAATATCTAAATTCATACAGAAGTATAATAATACAGTGTCAGGAGGAAATCATGCCTGAAAATGGACGACAGATTGTTACGATTGTATGAGATTGAAATGTGAAATAATATCAAAATTGTCGAGATTGAAATCACCCGGAATACAATGATGAATCATGCAAAGATCATATCCATTATAAATATTTTTCATGGTTCGTCTCATGCAATCATCCCAATTTCTCATGTTCAATGGCAAAAATAGAGAGCGCTGCAAAAATATTATTCTGATGATTATAAAGTTAAAAATGGACGGGATTAAATAAAGTTGAGAAAGAATAAAAGAGGAGAGAATTGGTCCTGGTGGAGACTCAAGAGAGTACGATCTATGCTTGGCGTGCGTGTTGGTTCGTGACTGGGAATCCCGAGTACCGCCCGGGCATAACACTGGGTCGAGAAGCAGTGGCTGAAGGTAAGTGAGGGGGGAGGGGCAGTACGGGTCGGTCACGTTGCAACCCTTTGGATCCTGGAGGCGAGTACCGGCATACCCAGGGACTTAACGTACTTTGGAGATGAATAAGGTACGTGAACGGAGGCGAGGAATTCAACGTTAAGAAAGGAAAATGAAGAATGAAGAAGAAAAAAAAAGATTCACTGTTTTATGGAAAAGATGAAAAAAAAATAAGTGATGAAAATAGGATAGAAAACAGGCTTCGGATGCTGTTGATGCCGCGTACATGAGACTTTGTGTTATAAAGGTCGATATTATCGTTGTTGTGAGTGAGAGCCACCAGGTTACAGGTCTTTGGTTGCCACGACGCTCTTTACCCGTAATTATTCAGCGGGGACCCCGGCCGTTGGGTCACACAAGGTTATCTTTGCACTAGGATGCAGGGTTATCTCCTACCCCCAGCACTACTAATGTACCTAGCAAAGTAACATCAGCTCATCAAGAAATTTCTTGAAATTAAGCGCAATTTTTTGGTAGCTACTTTTTATTGCTGTTGAAGAAAGAGTCTTTTTTATGAGTTTGAGAATTTCCATGAGATTCTAATTGTCCTCGAAAGTTTTGAGAAATACAGGAGAATGTTGAAGGTAGTTTGGGATTCATCTGGACAACTGGTACAATTGTTGACTACGCGTATACTCGTACGTGGTTTGCCATTTTGAGTGTTTGGCAGAAATGCTGTTGTGAGACTGATACTGAGAAGATTGTGAGCTGAAGGTAAAAAAGTATTATGAGGTTTATGAGGACTGCAACAGAACTTGGGGGAAGGAGAATGGGACTATAACGCGTATGGATGATAGGAGGCACGTAGACTCTCTATGCAGAGACTCCAGCTGTGCCATGTGCGTCGTTTGCAGAAAACGTGACGCTCTACGTCACAATATCTGTCTCACTTTCTCACACATGAGGAGAGAGGTCTTCTTTGCTTTGTGTTCTTCATAGGTTTTCCTGTTTGATTCAGTTCTTCTCTTTGTATTTTTCATATTACCGAAAGTGACGGAAATACATTTGGATGGAATTCGTGAATAAATCTTTGTGAGTTTAATATTGAGCGTTCTATCTGTTGTTTGCATTATTTTTCACCATTAATAAGAAGATAGACAGTTTTATTTTCTTGTATAAACGAAAAGAAATCGTGCCCAGGTGATTCCGATTTCACGCTCGAGCTGTTTAGCGATGGACACGGATACGAGACACCTTGGGGGCGTAGACTCCTCCCGTTGTTATACCTATGGTAACACTGGGTTTATAAACCAACCGGTGGGTACATCATGGCTTGGGCTTCATACAGACATATATAATCTTGCATAGATATGCGAGAGTGAGAGAGTAAGTAGGATAGATATTCGCAACAAGGCAACATACTGAAGCGGCTAAACAATTTCCAAAGTTTACTTTGCCACGGAGTCGTACTGCTGAATTTCAGTGGTTCAGAGTTGTCGCTGATGGGTTGAGAATTATTGTGGAATTTAATTACATTTTGCATGATACTCGGATTTAACACACTGGACACACACAATGTTATCCGTCGATCCAGAGAAATTTAGTTATTTGTCAACTATTTCGGACTCCAATAGTGAATACATGAAAATTGTATTACAATGTTGGACAAAGGCAAATATTTTATAATTCCATAGGAAATTGACATGTAGAGCTTCGTTTGATATTAATGAATAATTATCCCAAATTGAATACATTTGAATTATCAAAGAACTCTGCGCTTCATATCAAATTAATAAAACCTAATTGAAAAGTATACTTTGATGTTTCGAATTGATAAAAGACAACTTTCCATTATCGGCAGTTCTCCAAAATGTCGAATTTTTTGATTGACATTTTAGTCATTAATATTTCGCAGTTTAATCATTTCGTACACTGGAGTATCCCGAAATTTCCCCTGCAGTTACAAACGGATATTGAAGCAGCATGTATATGGAATAGTGAACGCGCGTGATCGCTTCGTGGACGAGATAATTATAGATTCGACACAGGGTACCGGACACACTGTGTGATGGAACTGTGTCACTGCTCCGTAGCTAATCCGCTTAGTACAGTTCGCTATGTGTATCGCGAGAGAGTGCATGCACACTCTCTCTCCTTCCCTTTTTGCATCTCTCAATCAATTCTTCTTCCTTTGCACCTCCTTTCCGCTCAATCGTTCCCAACCACTTGAACATCTCAATCGTATTACACATTGTAAAGTTTTTTTCATAACATGTTGAAAAACTATTCATAAAAAATGTGTAATGTCAAAGGCGGAAGTGTTATTCAACCGTTGGATTGTCATCCAATGTCTGGACATAATAAACGATTAACCCCGCCTATTATTTCCGGAATAAAGATCTTAAATGCTTGAACGAGAGATAACTTCTGGAATAAGGGAGGCGGGGGAGGAGGATGGGGTTATTTAATACCGCCACTCATATTTCCATCCCGGTGGCCTGGAAACCAATGTTTACTGACAATTAAAAAAAAAATTAACTCAAATTGCTCACGTCTGAATGAATGACTGTTTTGTATATTTTCTCTCCTCACAGAGTGAGGTAAATGTTTTTTCTTTTTAAAAAACAAAAGCAACATTTTGATAGATAATATACCGTAATTTAGTGGGTATTAACAATTCATCCTACACAGTAATAATGTAAGATAAAATAAAGTGAATTAAAGATACACAATATGAAAGAGGTAAAAGATTAAAAAACTCCTGGAAATATGACAGAAAGTTGCATTCTAGCGTTGAGTTAATTTGATTGCAGTGAGACTCTGATATTCCTTCATGCCGGCGAATCCTTGTGACTTATTATTACGCGGTAAGCCGCCTACGTATTTAGCGAATAAGACAAGAGAGAAAGAGAGAATGGGAGATGAAGGTGAAACAACTGAGGAGGTAGGAACATTCGAGCGAGATGGCGCGAAGGTTTGAGAAGGAACTACCACCGTCGACAACAGTAACAATGACAATTCAGTGTCTTGGGTCAGGAATAGGTGCCTCGAGTCTCACTCCACTCTGTGTTACTAAGAGAAAGACAAAGAGACGACGAGGAAGATAGAGAGAAAGAGATGTACGCCACTGAGACTGACGTTGCATGTGGAAACCGTGGAAATGCGTTAGCATTTAAGGCGATTGCTTGCGGTAATGGATGGAAACGCGCTAAGATGACAGGGAGGCGTCATTACCACTAGGGGTTGAACGGAGACGGAGTAATACAAGTTGAAGATGGTTTTGGTATATAAGGTATGTTGCATTTTCGTCTACCAGGGAGACATTTCGCATGAGACTCCACGAGTCTCTTATGATTGCGACTAATATCCGAGAGCAACGGGATAAGGGAGTCTCTCAGTGGGGTATAACGGTATGACATTGGGGAGGACTTCTGTAAATGGAATATCTACTTTGGGGAAAGTTGGAGGGGAAAAGCCGTTTATTGACTGCTAACTCCTATTCGTGTATTTCCATTTCATGGGAATGCTCCAGTTTAAGTTGATCTTGCGAAACTCCTTATGTGTGTTGTTATCCTCTATTTTACCTATCTCTCTTTAATCTTAAAACTTCTCATTTTGCACGATCACTATCTTTTGCTCTACATTTAACTTGCTGAAGTTTCGTGATACTAGCAATTTTATTGATCATTATAATCGAGTTATTGATGGATAGAAAATATTGTAATGGCAAGGAGTATTATATTTTTGTTCTCTTCAATTTTCCTAAGGCACTGATAAATTGAATGATGCAGGACCCGGGGATGATCCTTCGTGTCCGAGATACTGGTAACTCCGGATACTCCCAGGATTTCTGGATCGTGTGAACGCGACCCAGCATAGGATGTTGTAAATATCCTATTCATCCAAAATACGGAATTACATTTGGAATATATTCTTAATAATTCGCTAATCATTCCTGGTGTTGAGATGTATGTCGTGGAATTCGTTTGTCAGATGATTCCCGCATTGGAACAGATTCCTGATCTGCTAATTTCCAAGATCCAGGATTCGGGAAAAATGATATGTAGCAAATTGCCGAAGCGATGAGGTTTTGAAGTCAAAAAAATAATAGAATTCGGCATGCAATAATGTTTACCACGGAATAAATGACAATAATGCATCACCTGGTGTCTGTCGAGATCGTTCGAATAATAGAAACTTAACAGTGTAATACCAAACTCCGTGGTGCGCTCCTGGCATTGAGTAAATACCCTTCTCGGTAGCTCTGGCCCATTGTTCGTAGGATTCCACGAAGCTGCACGCGCACTACAGCGGATGAGTAAAAAGGGAAAGAGGAGGTAATAGAAAGAGAGAGGTAGTAGAGAATCGTATGTACAACAGTGAAAGGCAAAGTTTGAAAAGAGAGAAATGCATAAGGATACTCAGTTAGTATCAAAGTGAGATAGGACAATACGACGGAAGGAATAGCCCCTCTTGAACCGTTGAAAAAGGACGGAATGAAGGTTTGAGTCCAATACCAGTGTCGACACTGGTGGTATTCGAAAGGTTCGAATTTCGCAGACGCGATATCACTGGGTGTGTGCTTTCTTGTTGTGTCGCGGCCCGGAAACTCCTTCTGTACAACAAAACGACAATGCGATTGTATACATAACACGGGGATGTGCGTTCATGAAATCCCTCAGTATCATTTATCTCCGAAACCTCTTCCATCTTTATCTTTCTCTCCTTCAGCCATCTCTTCTTCAAATGATATATACGGAGTTCATGAATGGCAACGGTGCACAATAATCGAGATGGCAGGGGAAATAATTAGTCGTTGGGTAGATGGCAAATCTCGTATCACGGGGGTTAATTAGCCGAGTAGTCTACGCGATAGGCGAACTTCTGCCAGCGCTGGATAATAATAACCCTACGGTTTGGTTGCCTTGAATTTCCAAACGTAGTTGTTAGCAGTGTAACTTCAGTACCATACAATTCTTATTATTTATTGAGTGGGTTAGGTACAACAGTCGAGATAATGTATTCGCCCATAATACCGAGACCATCAATGGGTTTCAAAGTTAACAAATTGTTCATTTCGATTGAAATTTCGATAAACTTGGTTACAATGTTTGAGGTTAGAAGTGATTGATTCAATGCTGTGCATGGGAGTAGATAGTAGTTGAGTAGAGAGAGGGAGGTCAGTCGTGTACTTACGTACAATTGATATCTTGATTAGCATGAGACAATCAGAACTGATTCTAAGGGTACACGCGTTTCGTAGTAGCTTAGTTAACGAAGGATGGCAGAGATAAATTATTGTGTGCTGAGGTTAATGTGTCTGGAGATGTCCCAGAAGGCTTTTAATTTCCATGTTGTACAGTACATGAAGCTAGGATAGTGAGGATATTTACATCGAGTCGAATAAAATAATTGGATTAACCAATTTATCTAAGATTGAAGCTCCTTCGAATTCGCTTGTCAGAGATGGAAGATAAATATTCTCCTCGTGATATTAAAGTGTCTATACTTGTAAGAGTATTTGAATAACCAATCGTTCTAGTCAGTTGTAATAATGCATCTGTCGTTATTTTCTGACAGGACTGAATGTAATCCACGATAGATTGAGAAAAATATTGTAAATTCATATCCGAGAACTCTGAGTTCATAACCAGTCGATAAAGAGCAAAGTGTATTACAGAGTTCACGAGATTATCATGATCTTCGAACCAAAGTAAATCAAACATATATCTGGGCGTGAGAGAGACAAAATAAAGAAGATGAACTTGACGAGGTAGAGTCAAGAAAGAGAAGGGATGGCTGCGTCGGGAGTTAAGAAATAAATCAGGGCAACAGTTTGGCATTAATTGAGCCAGCATTGTATGAAGCACTACGTTGGTGAAATACCACCGAGCATCGATTTACGATAGATAAAATGTACTTTATGAGGATGTACCCCGTGGGGTAGAATGCAAGTTGTTTACAGCTCACAAGAGAGAGCCTCAAACACTGAGAAAACAAGAGTGAAAAGCAGAAGAGAAGAAGAAGAAGTAGAGGAATAAAATCAAAAGTAAAAGAGTGAAAGATAGGAGGATTGGGAATGCTCTGTGGATACAAGTTGAGAGAGAGAGGGGGTGGAGTTTATATGGGAGGTATGGGATTTTGCACGGGTAACACGTTTTAAACACGCCACCATTGCAGAGAAAGAGAGTGCGTACGTACCTAATGATCCGTGCCAGGGCCTACCCTAGACTCATATATCAAACGGCTAATTAATGCCGCACGTAATTACTGGCCTATCATAATGCGACCAGTGGAAAATAACCCCCTTTTAACTTCTCCAACTCTTTTACAATCTGTCTTTCTTCATTCCATACTGCCCCCCTGCCTCCTCCTTTTTTTCTTAACTCAACTGACATTACTTTGGTGCCTCGTAAAGCCATATAACGTATGATCTCACCTGTATCCACCATCGTTACGCTGTATCCATCTGTAAAATAATAAAATATAAATATTATTAGTTTTAGTATTCATTGGATTTCTCATTATTGACGTAGTGATTCGAAAGATTCTTTTCAAATATTATTTTCTCTGTTCACTTTATCGTGCAACTTTTTTATTCAACGGAATTATTGATGTATTCTCTCTGAAGCTGCTCGTTTTTCGTTCGCTTTTTGCATTTCTCCTTTATTTTACGAATGTCACGCACATGGTTTACGATAGCCTCAAGAAAATAAACCAAATGAGTCACGTAAAAGTGCCACGTGTGACACATAGATAGGTTCCTACATACAACTGCAGAAATAAAGAATAAAAGAAAACGATGGAAGTTAGAAATGCAACATTCGTACACGGCTATTTTACCTGTCTAGGAGAGCGTGACCCGGACGAGCCATTTCCAAGCGCTTCGACTACGGTTATCAAACTGTCTGTCTTTGTGGTGAACTACCAGGGACTTCCAGTACTCTCCTTCTCTCAGTGAGTCCACTTGCGAATTACCCTCTTCTAACTCTCTAGTACATTTCATTTTTTTCACGTGTTTTTTTCAGTCTCCTATTCGACTTTCCCGTTTTTTCGGACTTTATTCGGTTCTGGAATGAAATGAAATAAAAAATATTCCATGTGAATTATAGGAACATTACATGAAGAGGTCTTATTTCAAAGTAAGAGATAAGAATACTGGAGGTAAATTTAAGGATCTTCTGGGATTCTGAATAAATCGTGAGATTCAGTGAAAATAGAATGATCGTATAGTACTATACAATTTCGTCTATTTTTACCCTTTTTGTTCTGTATTTATTAATTATTTAAACGAGGAAATTTGAATACAATTCCACCTATGATAATTAAAGTTTATGTAATTATTGCATCAATTTGGATTATTAAATATCATCGATTTATTCAGAGAAACTAATTGACATAATTACGTGGAATTGGTTAAATAAGAAATGAATATCAATAATTTCCCGAGCTTTTCTCACCATCACAATACAACCAATAAAACAAAAAGTATCATAACGAATTTATTAGATTAAATTATCTCAAAAGTATCGGATAGTTCACTTTAATTGAAATCACTAATGCATTTTGAATTCTCTCACGGCTTTCTATTTTCCATCGATGTAATTTACAACGCCACACCAATGAGAAGACGAGGAGAAGAGAAGGTAAAGGGTAAGTTTGAGGAGAAGAGAGAGACGCAACTAATATCCTGCCACGCGTTTATGCTCGCTCGCGCAAAGTACCTTGCCGAATGAGGCACATGGCAATTGAATATAACACTCCAAGCTCTGTATATAACCAGACATAAATCACGTTTCTTTGATTCACCCGCGCGAACAGAACCAAAGTTTCACTAGTAATGTTACTGAGAGAAGATGTGGCGCCTCCATGATGCACGTATGAGTGAGTAATTATCTACATATCCATGTGGATAAGATTAATAATTTGAGTTTAAAAATATTAAAGTACTAAAGTTTAACACTCGCATCTTAACATCTATAAATTTCATATTACTTTATTTTCTTACTGGATAAACTTGGTAATCTCATCAGTTTTGTTATTAACTGTATTTTCATTGAAAACTTCTTCATGAAATAATTAATTAAAGAATTAAATTTACTAGTGGGTAATAAATTTTGATTAAATCAATGGTTTTGGGAATTTTAGTCAGCTAATATGAATGACTTCTTTTAATTTTTCTATCATATTCTCTCTATGTATCTTTCAATCAAGAGTGATTATTCGTTGGATAGGGAAGATCGAGATTAACTGTGAACTGTTTGGAAATTATTGGTTAAACTTCAACGGAAAAATATTGAAATATTTAACAAACTTCAGTTAAATTGGAAAATTTACAGAATTTATTTCCTGAGGATTTATTATCATTCAATATGAAAAAATTCAAATAAGATTAAAAATTTAATCGCAAATTATCGGTTGAATTTCTACTAAATCATGATTTTTTGGGTACATTTGAAGTGAATTATTCAGTGACTAAATGAAATTTCAGGCAATTCGTGAAAATTCAAGACCATATATTATTCAATTTTTATTCATATTTAAAAATTCAGGTAACTCATTAAAATTTCAATGCTTATGGGATCTTAAAAACCATATCGTCGCCGTAGAGTCAAAAGGGCGTAAGTGCCATTTTGTAAAAATCCACGAAAATTAAATCTACACTCATTTTTTCACAAGAATATCAACTTACGCCCTTTTATTACTGAGCAAGAAAAAATGGCACTTACGCCCTTTTGATTCTACAGTGACGATATTGTTCTTAAATTTTCCATGAAAAATGCAATTTCTGTCTCAACTAGAATTAAAATTGCGGTTTTGAAATTTAATTTACATATCGATATTGAATTTTCAATTTTTTTTAACAGTGTGTACTTCCCGTAATATCACCTGTGAAATGCTGTTCAAAAGATTGAAATTTTATAAAGTAATAGATATGTGTAGTTTGTGATTTTCGAATATCCTGCATAACCGTCAGCGCGGGAATCATACACTCGCGGTAGCTACGATGAGTGTGATATCGTGGGTCGTGCCACACACTCAACCTGGTTCAAAAACAAAAAATGAAAAAAGAGTGGCAATGCTTGAAGTCGACTGGAGTTCGCGCCACGCGGATGAAGGGAGATGGAGCGAGAGAAGTCACAGGTAAAAAGAGAATAAAAAGCATGAATACACGTGACGTCGCACCCTGCTACAACGCTCTTTCTCTCTCGTTCGCGCTCATACTCCACGCGGTTTATGTACCGGAGGCGATTTATTCCAAAGCTCCGTGTCATATTGAGATGCGGAACCAGTTTCACACAGTATCAATTTTTTATCTCTAGTCTTGTTTTTTTTATTAATTTTTTTTCGTCAATTTTTTAGCCATTTCATAATTAAAATTTGAAATTGATAAAAACGAATAATTCCAGACTCTATTTTCATTTATGAGTGGAAAGAAAGTTAGCTTGACTATGATAAATGGATCTTCCTATTTAATTAAATGATAAAAATTTCCAATTGAAAATTAACTGAATAAAATTCATTAACAAAACATTAAAATAACTTGAGCTCAACATCTGTTGGATATTGGGTATATACGGTCTTTAAAGGATCTACCCCGGCGTGTTGTAACGGGCATTAAAGTCTTGCTCATCTCACGTATGTTTATTCACGTGTTATAACCACTCCGGTACAATGAACGGATGCGTATCTATTTGCGTATAAAAACCATTGGCTCTTTCTGCGTTTGAATCACGACGTTAACATCATTAAATAATATTAAAGAGGAATACGATCGTGAATTCTCTCTCTTTCTCCGTTGCACTTAAGAACTTGAGAGGGCTGAGACGTGACAAATGTGGATGGCCACCAGGTTACCAAAGTTCCACCAATGGTACAACCAAGATGGGCTAACCCTACCATATTCACACACACAGCATTCGAGAAATCTTCCTCGCATATCGAACGTGCACACATGGCACGGTTTATTATCATTACGCTTCGTGCATCGCGATAACGTGAGAGGGACTTGTCTCCATGGCTCGTGTTAATAAATGCATATTCAACGTTAAACACGGTGTTTAATATTTTTTCTTCATTTATGAGAAAAAAAAGGCAATCGAAATTTCACATTTTTCTGATATGAAATTTAATTATTTTCCGCTTAAAAAAGGAAACTAAAATTCCAGAAAACATTGTTTTCGCGGAAATGGAATTGACATAAAATGACAAATTGTTTTTTCCTCGGTTTTCCATTTTTAGTTACTTTTTGATTGAAAATAAAAATTGGAGTGAAAGCCGAATGCAGTGAGACAACGAAAATGTTGCTTATCCCACCAGTATACACGAGTTATCCCCGCGTGGACGCTCACTGTATCCATACACATAGGTACTGGGGATTGGGGTTATTACCGCTGATTTATGTCGACGGCTGTCGCTCGCCGTTAATTGCCACAGAGTATAACCCCACGTGTACGTATAATTCGTACCTCAGCGTTTGTATTATGGTATATATAAAAGCCCTCTCTCTCCTCGCTCTCTCCATCTCACTCTTTCTTACTCTGTGGATTTAGTTTTGTGGCAGTATCCTCATACATCATTCATTCGTGACTTCTACGCACTCAGAGATTATGTGAAATCATTTTACTTAATTCCGTCATTTAATAGCCACCGTTGTGCCACTTAAGCCCAACAAATCATTGAGACATTAATTTTTCATTGAATTAAAAAATTCATGAATGAATATGCAAATTAAATAATTGAAGAAAATATAGAAAAAAATGGAGTAATTTTTTTTTTAATTTGCTACTCCACCATTGTCTTTCCGTGTGTAATTAATCTATAGATGCGCGCCGTGGCGTGACGCAATGCGAATAGCCACGGAGGTTTTAACGATTAAACGGTATCCTTGGAAACGCAATAATGATTTTTACAGCTAGTACACTCTTTATAAGTTTACGTGTGTTCCATGATCGGAACCAATAAGTCTATTCCACAGATAGGTGTATTATCATGTACTCTACATCTGTTGAAATAGAAATACCTCAAAGTCCGTGTACATCGATTTTAACGGGTTTTTCCCCTTTTACCCATTCAATACGTATATTGAATAAATGATGATATTTCAGTGGTGAAATAAAAAAAGAAATGAATAAATACTATTGAGTTGATAAGAATTGTTTCTCCGGTAAAATTCACGGAGAATAATTTATTTCGAGGGAAGCTATATTTGATTTATAGACAGTGGGCACTTTTGTCTTTACAGCGAGATGATTCTCTCTATAGTATAGAACCGTGTGCTCCAATTCCCACGCATAAAACGCGTATTACTACTCGCGCAAATGCCGAGAGATCCTCTTGTGTTGTGGTCTCTACTATTTATGCATCTAAGGTTGTATTATATGCAGCCAGATGTACGCACGGGGATCTTTATGGGCCGAATGTAGAGTTAGGTATATACATAGGCAATATTAAATCCGAAGCCGGGAGGACGAACGGGCCAGTGCGCGTGAACCCGGAACGCTGAAGAAAAAGGGGGAAGGGAGAGAGATAGAGGGAAATGCGGACTCGATCACGAGCGACCTCTTCCTACGATCAAAGGATCATCCGCGGAGTTATTTTTTCCGTGACGTCAAAAGCCCATTCTTGTAACGGTCGTGTATGGAGAAATATCAGATCCATTCTCACCACGATGTCTATTCGTGGATAATGGGGTACAAATCAAGTGATCTCTTTTTATTATATGATGTCGAGGGAAAATATGCGAGGGAAGAGAAACCATGGTTTGAAGGATGATTGGGGATTTTCAGGTATTTGGAGGGGAAAATGGATCACTTGACGAGAGTTTTCGAGGTAGAATTTTTTCAATGAATTCATTGTAAAGCCAGGGATATTTTCGAAGAAATCGAGGCAGGGAGATGCAATTTTTGAAAATTTAGGGGGGAACAGTTTTAATTTTTTGAGAAATTATTGGAGTAAAAATTTCTATGTTCTCTCATTTTAGTTAGAAACCATGTAGCATGAATGGAATTGATGGAAACTGATCTCAGCCTTCATTTACGAGCTACCACAATGTTTGATGTGAGTTAAAATCAGAAATGTTCACAAGTAGCTTGAATTTTTGAAGAATGATGAGTCAGATCCTTCGTTTTGGTGTTAAAAAAATGGATACCCAAAACAAAATGAGAATACATGAAAAAAAGAGTCGTTCTCCCTCGTTTTGCAGCAAACCTTCAATCTTAATTCGAGGTAGAGAAAGAAATCAACGATTTGAGACTAAAATATTGAAATGCTTGCTAATTACACTAAAAATACCATTTTTCTCGACAAATAACTATCAAAAAATGAGTATTGTTCATTTGTCTTTCCTCTCCATTTGTAGTATTCGACAAAAAAAATATATCCCAGCAAGGAATAAAAAAATAAAGAGAGATAGAAGATGAAAAAAATGACGAAGGACACGGATTTTCGGCATTGTCAATATGAATCTCCTTTTTTTGTTAAAGCACATATACCGTTTTTACGTTGGATTTGTCTTTTGTTCACTACAGAGATAAAGAGAGCGAGAGGAATACGCGAGAGTGGAGTCCCACGCTAAGATGAAAAACATAAAGTGAAGCCTCGCGGCCGGTTGGATCTACGCCAAATAATATACTGGCACCCTATATCCGTCTACTAGGCTCGCATTTCCGTGGATACTTCTCTCGCTCTCCTCTCTTCATGCTGACTGGTAACCCAGGAGAGACCAGGGGAAAACCCCCGGGCACAAACAGACATTGCTGCGCTGAAGGAAAAGACCGAGAGAGGGGGACTTTTATATTTATTACGAGCTATGGGTTGAGATTGCGAGAGTACCCCAGGAATGAGTGAAAATCCACCCCAGATACCGTATCTTTTGTCATTCGCGTAGAACCATCTCTTTCCCTCCACTTCCCCTTTTCTTCTCCATTGGACTGCGCTCACTCTTACTCGTTTGTTGCCGATGAGTGCATTCGTCCAATGGCAATACGCTCGATTTCATCGTCTAAATGCGAATCTTCAGAAAGGGATGGGGAGCATGGAGGAACTTGCAGAGTCCATTTGCTGACAATACCTACTTTATTTTTTTTCCACCCATTTTTATTTGAGATTTTTTTTATCTACCGAGCATTAGAGTGACCAATTCTGTGGTTTACGCCAAATGAAGAAATAACTTTTATGCTTTATTTTTAACTTGCAAATTAAATGCGTACTTGAAAACAAAAGCATTCATGGGCACTTCCATAGAGATGTTGCTCGAAAAAAAGAGAGAAGTTCTAGTAATGAAATTGGGTTTTTACCAGTATCGGGGAGAGCATGAGAGTGAAATGAGAATTTTCTTGTGCTTCTAATGGCAAAAAAATCAGTGAAAACGATACAAGCACACTTGGATTCTTGTGACACTTGATAACCATTTTTTTCTGAATACTCTTCATGAAGATGGCCACTTCAGAGTGTCAGTAACTGGGGCCATTAATCGCAGCCATATTGTTCATCCTCGTGAAGCCTGAGTTCTTTTCTTCCGTTCGTAAATCTTAGCATTTTTTCCTCAAAAAATTTCAAACTATTTTCATACTTCTTTTGTATCCAAAAAAACGTGAAAATATTGTTAATTATTTGAGCAACGATGGAGTGTTAATGATCACCAAATAGACATTATGTACGTGAATTTTTTTATTTTCGTTGTGAGAGTAACAATGGATAAAAGAATGGATAAGAGAGCGATAACTACCACCGTCAATAATTGCTTACAGCCTATTAAGATACGTACGTTACTAACAAGTACCACACTGGGGCGAGTTTATATACTCTTATCGAGTTGTGAGCTGACTTGTGGGCCATTTTTTTTAACACGCACTTCTCTCTCTCCGCTACTCCCACTTCTGTGTATGTGTGTGAAGGATTCATGTTACTGTCCCGGAACTCTCGGGGAAAATATAATTTGAAGAAAAAAAACCTTTTAACTGAGAGAAGAAGATAGTAGAGTGTTAAATAATTATTTCTCTTCGAATTTAAATTACATTGAATTGCATCTACTTTATCGGCATCTGATCCTATTTATAAGTTAAATTAATTGATCAAGGAAATAGAGTGGACAAAACTACTGCAATTTAATGAGACACAAATTTACCGTAAAATCCTCTTATTTTCAACGTTTCTATTCATTCAGAGAAAATTAAATAGTAATTAAATATTTTATCTTGAAATTCAAACTACTGAAAATTATGAACTCAGTAAATTTGTCTTTTACACTGAGAGAAAAACGTAATTTTGCCGAGAAACTTTTCAGTTTTAAATTATCAACGAAAACATTTCTCGAATTGATATTGGTTGAACTTAAATTCAAGATATTTATCTCACGATTAAATAAGTATCTTAAATCTAATTTTCTCCAATTCTCTAATTTTCAGTTCAAGAAATTTATTCGTTGATAACTTTTTAACTGAAAACGTTCTCGACAAAAATTCGTTTCTCTCTCAATATAAATAAATTTAACTATTTTATATCTACTCATGATGGAGAAAGAAGAAACAGAGAAAATACGCAATTACATTTGGATTTCTCATACGGATCGGCTGATAGCCCAAGAAAATTGAAGCGTGACGATTCCACCATAGTCATCATTAGACTCGTGTCCAGTATAGATGCACGAGTTCCATGGGACGTAACGTATATTCAATGAAACAAAGTAAGAATATTCAGTAATCCGTTATGCCAAAGGAGTAATGATTGATTGGCGAGTGGAATCGAGTCATCGTGGTGGGGAGGAAATGTTCGGATCTCGAGGAGGTTCGGTATGCCGAGCAAATTCTACGAAAGTGGAGATCGAACCACTGAAGAGAATAAAAAAAAGAATAGAAGAAAAAAAGGAAATGGGAGAAAAGAAATAAAGAAAGAAGGTAGAGTGGACAGTGGCTATTATCCACACACACAGGTACACACACGCACACACACGTTGTGTAGATACTTCCATGTATCCCTTTGCAAGACACTGAAGGAGTTCACCATCCACTCTTTTCCACTGGTGTATAACCCATTGGCCATTGGTTAAGAAGCCTAAGATTGCAGCGCAAAGATTCGCAAAAGATACAGTGTACTTGGCATATAGTGGTGGTCTTATTCGCATGAGGAAAATAAAAAAACTTGAAACAGTTGGATATACACGGTATGAACCAGATTATTGGCCTGAACTCTGACCGGCTAGGAATTACGTATTCCTAAAACCCTTTTCTCCTTCGTGGGGGTCTTTTCTCTATGTTTTTCCTTTTGGTTTCCTCGTTTTCCTGCCTGGCTGTGCATGCGTACTCCACTGGATTTCAAGTTTAATATGTTGAAAGTTCAATAGTCGTTTTTAGCATGTGTACCATCTATTGTCGGGGTCTGAGGTTGAGAGCAGCGTTGAGAGGACCCTGGGTCCTCCGATGTGCTCAAGAGGGAAACACGAGGAAGAGAGGTGGAAGAAAAAAAAACGGAGAGAAGTCGATTGAAGGAAAGAGAAAGAGAGACGAGTTGAGGTAGGGAGGATCCGGGTCACAGATCAGCGTCCCGCGTGAGCTGAAGAGCCGTTGGATGCCCGCAGTCCCATCGAGAGCGCGTATCGCGAGCAAAAGGGTACCTGGATGCCTTATACCTGGCGATTTCTTTGCGCCTCTTCTTCTTTTTATTTTTTTTTTTCGATCATTTTTTATCCTCAGCCTTTTCAGTTTACTTTTTTTCTACGTTTCTTCTCTGCGAACGAGAGATCATCTTGTCCCGCGTGAACGCGTGCTTCTTTTATTTCAGGATAGAGCGTTTGTGCGTGTCTCGAGGATTTCGAAAGAGAGAATGGAAAGAGAGAGAGACGAGAGTGGGAGATTTAGCAAATGGTAGTCATTTAGAATTCTCATACCGATCTTCTTGGAATCGAGGGCACTTTAAACTTCCACTTTATACTGAAAGGCCAAATAGATCGCCACGCACAAGAGGCAAATTCATCATTGAAGAATGATGCAATTGCAGAATTTATGATCATTTTCTTGCTTTTTTTATGATTCTTTTGAATTAATAGACCAGGAAGATATTTTTAGATCTCACGCTTTGTGAATTCAGAGAATTGGCTCTTATCGGAGATGTCTAACTGTGTGTACTTTGACCGTAGCTACGGGGGAGCATCCCTACGGGCAAAGTGAATCGAGTGTTCCCTTGGTGGGTAACCAACCGAGACCAGACTCACGCACTCGAGTCGTGTCCTCACGTTTTTACTAAACGATTTCTTTTTATATTCAATTTCACATTAAAGCAAAAGTGTTTATACAAAAAAAAATCTACTCTGAAAGCTGGGAAATATAGAAAAGAAGATGCGAATAAAATCTACATTGTTTTATTTGATAATTTTACTTGAGAAAATAAGAATTAATCATCACTTTGGCCTAACTGTGGAATCACGTGACTTGAAAATTCCTTCGGCGTGTCTCTTCAAGAATTACGTAATTCTGACCTTCTTTAACTTCTGAACGCTTGGTATTGCGTAATGATCAAAAAATCTAAATTTGAGTGTCACTATTATTTCGTTGAATGTCGAAAGAAACGAGAAAGAATGAAATGAAAATTAATGAACAATGGAAACACAAAAGGACTAAATCCAACACAAGCGCGGCATCATCTTTTGTTCCAGAAGAATGAGTTTAAATCTATCTACTCATTCTCTTAGAAGCTATTACGAGTTGATGCGAGCAACGTAATTCATAATTATCGGTGAAAAACGCATACTTGTATCCTATTTTGTTGAAATATACTGGCAATGAATTCGTATAAAGTATCGAGTTACGTTTAGTACCGTTGTGTATGGATACTCAAATACGCGTAGATAAATATTCAAAGGTAAAGTATATAACCACTTCCGCTATTTCAAATGAGAAAAGTATATATATGCAGTGCATTCTTTCGAGCTCTAAATTCTTCCGTCGACTCTCATTCCTAGTGGACTTTTCAGAACAATTCAGGAGAGAAAGAAAAATAAAAGAGGTTAGCTATCTCTCGAGACACACCCCAAGGGGGCCTTTTCAACTGTGACCAATGGTGTTACCCAGAGCTGTACTGCAGATATTTCTCGCGCGAGGCTCATTACAAACTATCCAGGGAAAGAGAAACAAAAAAAAATGAAATACTTAAGTGCTTTGATTCCATTTTTTTTGTTAATCACTCCCTGAAATTTTTCATCTTTAACGATTCAAATGCCGAATGTTTATGATTCATTATTTGATCCAATTGGATAGCATCCCACGCTCCATTTTATTTTATCATCGCAATTTATACGCGCATCCTTTTCCTCTCCCCCATTCCTACTCCTCCTCCTTCTCTTCACTAAAGCGCACCTTTTACAAACGTTTTCCGATGGGTGTATTATATATACTGTGTAAAAGAGTAGAGTGAGATGATCGCAAAGAGATCTCGTTCTTTCCCCTGCGGAGTTCACGCTCGAGACCGTGAGGTCATTGGGCAGCCTGCCCGACAACAAATCATGGCTAATGATCTACTCGTATATACCCCTTTTGCCTCGCATATATGGAGGGGGGGAGGGGGAGAAGCGGAATGTATATTTGTGAGTGTACTCAGCCACGTAGATAGTTACACAGCAAAACTCTACGTACTGTGTGTTAGATTATAAAAGGAAGAAGGAAGGAAGGAAGGAACCGAGGAGAGAAACTGTATCTAAAGGTATAAAAAGGTGACGCTTTTCTTCCTTGAGAGAATTCTCTCCTCGGTCTTATATGACAAAAGCCCGTGGTGGGCTCTTCTCTTTGCTTCCTTCCTCTCCTTGTTGCGCGCCAGTGAATGCTCTTGTAATTAAATATATAGTCGACATCAGTCGGAGGCCTCGTGGGGCCCTTTGGACCAATTAGCTTTGAGCGTTAATTATTCCGTGGGCAAAATGCAAGGAATTTACGATTCGCACGAGCAGAAACGTTCATGTTGTTTAATACTCTTTCTTTTTCTTTATTTATTTCATTTAAATTTTTTATCTGCTAAGGTTTTTCTATTGTTTTTTTTTTATTTTTATGTTTTGCTTGACTTTTAATCGCGGAAACTAATGTACGACACGTGTAGGAAAGAAGTCGTGTAAAGATCTGGAACTCATTTTATATGGCAAAGCCATCTTGTAATCGTAACTCTCAATTTAACGCTGGGATCTTTGGAAAATTGTTTTGGTGGAGAATTATATGTGTTTGTGTGTATGTACGAAAGCTCTTTGGCTCGTTTCGTTTTGGTGGAGACAGAGAAGATCGATATATAGAGAGGAGGACATGAGGCACTTCACTGTCGAGTATCCAATTAGATGCGAAGTAGGAGGACAGGAGCGTCGCAGCGTGGGTGCTGGATACGGAGGGTAATAATTATGAAACCCCTGAGATGACCCTACTTGCAGATCTATTCAATTCTGAGATCAGGGTAATGTCGTATATTTCGTCAGTATGTAGTCCATTGGAAAGTGACTGGGGAAGTATGTTAGAAATTGCCTCTAATTTCATTCGATTAGAGGAAAACTATGCGGACACTTTTCAACCGTTACATGTCTAAAAAACTTAGTCAAAAAAACTTCAGCTAAAAAAATTTTCAAAAAAAAAACTTGTGCAAAAAAAACTTCTCACAATAATAACTCGATTCCCATAAATATAATAGATGGGATTCACTTTAGGGTTGTATATTTAGTTTCATCATGTAATAATTGTATCATTCCACAGACTTCATTATTTTTTCTGTAAACACACTAAAAATATCATAT
>JABSMS010010793.1:2712-13487 GCA_018902275.1 Aleiodes sp. PSUC_FEM 10030003
TGAAACAACTTCCTCTTTCGAAACTGATACTACAGAGTCTTTCTCTGAAACGACCGTAGCAAGCTCTGAATCAAGTACTCAGAGCAGTGACACTTCAGATAGTTCTTCAGAAAGTCCGGACAGTACTACGCCCAGTGACATTTCGACTACTGAGCAGGGATCAACTAGTGAGGTTTTCACAATTCAAACTGTGGGAGGTGAATACGATTCTGATAATCTGCATAAGACCAGTGATGAAACGGAAACTCCTGAGACTGCGACAGATGATACCACAGTTTCATCATCAGAAGGTTCAACGGAAATTAATACTGAAACTTCCACAGTCACTGAATCCGAAGTATCCACCGAATCAGCAGGATCAACAACTGAATTCTCGACATTGGCCAATAGTGATACTTCTACAGAATCTTCTGAATCAACCGAATCGGGGGCAACAACGATTTCTGGTGAAACAACAGAGTTTTCAACTGAACTTTCTGGATCCACCGATACTACTGACTCTGGTCCAACTACTGAGAGTGTTACTGAAGAATCGAAGGGCTCAGGAGAAACTACAGAGTCTGTTGGAATAACGGAATCTGCTCTTACAACGGAATCTGGAGGAACAACTGTATCTGGAGAAACGACTGATTCCAGCGGAACAACCGTATTTGGTGAAACGACTGTATCCGGTGAAACAGAAGTATCCGAGGAAACTACTGTATCCGGCGAAACAACAGAATCCGGCGAAACTACAGTTTCTGGTGAAACGACAGTATTTGGCGAAACAACTCCATCCGGAATGACTGAACCTGACAAAGACATGACTGACTTCACTGAAAAATCCAGTGTACTTGATTTATTCACTACAATAAGTCCAGTTGACGTGGCAATCTCTAAAGAGCAGAAAATGCGTAAGTGCAAGGTACGAAGAAAGAAGACTTGCAAGGAAGCACCATTTGGTTGTTGCTATGATGGCATTACCGCTGCTGAAGGACCATTTGGAAAGGGCTGCCCAACTCCAGAAACTTGTAACGAAACTAAATACGGGTGTTGTCCAGATGGAGTTTCTGTGGCAGTTGGACCTAAAAATGAAGGCTGTCCATCTGAGCACTGTAACGAAACTCTCTTTGGTTGCTGTCAAGATGGTATTACTCCAGCTGAAGGAAATAACTTCGAAGGATGCAAGGTACCTTGTAACGATACTGAGTTCGGATGTTGTCCAGATAAAGAGACGCCAGCCAGTGGAGAAAACAATCTCGGTTGTTGTAACATCACCAAACACGGTTGTTGTCCAGATGGTATCAAAGAAGCTTCCGGACCTGATGGTGAAGGTTGTGAAGACGAAGTAACTGAAGCAACTGAGTGGACTGACATATCTGGAGAATGGGAAACAACTACAATGGGCATGGAAGAAGATTGCTCAAATTCAACTTATGGATGCTGCCCAGATGGACAAAAAGCAGCTACTGGAGCCAATTTCGATGGTTGCGGTGTCATAGATAAAGATAACTGCACTGCTTCGTACTTCGGATGCTGTCCGGATGGTGTTACAGCTGCTCTTGGAGACAATGAGGAAGGTTGTCCTAGAAGTTGTGAGAAATCTACCTACGGATGTTGCCCAGATAAAACGAATCCAGCGCATGGACCAAATGCAGAAGGATGCTGTCTTACCACAAACTACGGTTGTTGTCCAGACAACATTCTTCCAGCTCGAGGACCCAATTTCTACGGATGCGGCTGTCAATATAGTAGATTCAGATGTTGTCCTGACAATACAACTGCTGCAAGAGGACCAAACAATGAGGGTTGTGGTTGCCAATATACTCAACACGGATGTTGTCCGAATCGTTTCACTCCAGCAACTGGACCTAACTTCGAGGGATGTCCCTGTTATACTTATCAATTCGGTTGCTGTCCTGATGGTGTCACAATTTCCACAGGACCTCACGGACAAGGCTGTGGATGTGAAACCACTAAGTACGGATGCTGTTCTGATGGTAGAACACCTGCGAAAGCAGCAAACTTTTCTGGATGCGCTTGTGATGCTTCTAAATATGGATGCTGTCCAGATGGAATCGAAGAAGCGCAAGGAGATAACTTTGAGGGATGCAAAACCGTGCCTAGTGTTCCAGGAGCCGCATGCGCATTGGAACGGGATAGAGGAACTTGCAGAGATTTCACAGTTAAATGGTTCTTCGATACCGAATATGGTGGATGCTCAAGATTCTGGTATGGAGGTTGCGAGGGTAACGATAATCGATTCGCGACGCAGGAAGAATGCAAGGACGTTTGCGTTGCTCCCAAAGGTAGAGATATCTGCTCGCTGCCGAAGAGCATGGGACCTTGTGAAGGATACTATCCAACGTGGTATTACGATTCAGAGAGGAAACAATGTGGACAATTTATTTATGGAGGATGTCTTGGAAACGCTAATAGATTCAAAACTAGAGAAGAATGCGAGGATCTTTGCTTTGTTCCTGATGATGTTGATCCTTGTGAGCAGGAGCAGGATTCAGGTCCATGCCAGGGTAATTTCACGAGGTGGCATTTCAACAAGGACTCACAGACTTGCGAATTATTCGCATATGGTGGATGCAAAGGAAATAACAACAATTTCCCAACGGAAACTGCATGTCAACAACAGTGCCTTCGGCCTGGTCACAGCCGTGGTAAGTTATTTTCTTTCATCATCAGCAAAATTTTGAAATTGAAAGAAAAATTAACGTGTATGTTTTTTGAAAATGGAACGGTACTAATGGGAATTTTGGAGGAATTTGTGTTTACTGAAATTCGTGAGATTAATTAATCATTCCAGTAACTCAAGACGAATGTGCATTGGACAAAGATCCTGGACCATGTCCTGGTTCACTCCTACGTTGGTATTACGATAAAATTCGTAGTTCATGTAGGCAATTTGTTTACGGGGGTTGTAAAGGAAATGGCAATAAATTCCGTACGCGTGCCAACTGTGAGGAGCGTTGCCTGATACGAGGTATAAAGTCGAAAATGAAAGAACACGAGAAATAGAGTTATTAGAATATGGTGGCGGGGAGGGGAGTATTATTTTGAGATGTTATTTCAAAACTTTTCTATGATTTTTTATTTCACGTAGTTACAGTATTTTTTCCAGTAAGTTGTATGTTCACATGCAACGATATTTCACGGGACTTTTATTTTACTGGTACTTCGTACATTGCCGCTCACGCACATTTCGTCACAGCCTAATTTTTGTTCCGGTGTTGGTTCTTAATTTTTATATTTTATAAATTCACAATTGCATCTTCGTAACATTATCATTCTTCTATTTTTAAATGGTGAAATCTAACTTTGCATGATAAATTATTAAAATGGTAACAGATTCATGCTCGTTACCACGAGCGGAGGGTAACTGCACGGAGAAACTCTCGAGATGGTACTTTGATCAATCGGAAAATAGATGCATGCCATTCTATTACACTGGATGCAGTGGAAATAAAAATAACTTTAAATCTAGAGACGCATGTGAAAACGATTGTCCACCAAAGATTGGTAAGGAATTACAAACAAATAACAAAATGCTTTTTTTAAATTACACTCGAGCTTATCTGATGAACCGCCATGACAGTTTTATTGAAACTTGGAAACAAGAAGAACAGAGATTTGAAATTTCCTTTGATATAGAACAAGACATCTGTCTCCTGCCCGCATTACTCGGTGAATGCCACAATTACACTCAGCGCTGGTTCTTTGATTCTTATGAGCAACGATGCAGACCGTTCTATTATGGCGGTTGCGGTGGAAATGAGAATAATTTTGTTAATGAGGAGGATTGCATGAGCAGATGTGAATCACCGGATGTTCCTGCACAGCCGCCAAAACGAGACTTTTCACCAGGTATTATTGAGACAACTCAAGAATAATAGATTTACTTGCGGCCCGGATGGAGTGTAGAAAACAATTCGTAAATAATTTTTTAGATAATTAATACTATCTATTCATTCTCAATCGTATTGTATTTAGTCATTAAAAGATAAATTTTTCAATCAACAGAAACTTATCATTCTAATTATGTAGCAACTTTAATCAATCCGGATTATAAACTTCTAAAACTACCGCAAGTAGAGCGCTCAAGATACTCCATCCGGACCTTAAATCAAACGGTTCTTTTCATGCATATCACGTTTCATTAGTTCTCCTTGAATTAAACAATCTTTTGTTTTCAGCAATGTGCTTCCTGCCCGATGAACATGGACCGTGCGGCAATAATCAAACGAAATGGTTCTACGATAGTAGAGATGGAATTTGTAAACAATTTGTTTACGGCGGATGCGCGAGTAATGGAAATAAATTCGAGTCGAGAGAAGAGTGTGAATATCGTTGCGGTGAAATTCAAGGTATGATAAAAAGCAGTATTTCCATTCAATCCACAAATGGAAGGGAGTCAGTTCCTCTGATGAAATTTGTACCTAATGCATTTCGTATTCCAGATGTCTGCAGCATGCCGAAGGTCGTCGGTCCATGCAGCGGTTCAGTTTTACAATATTACTACGAACGGAGAACTGACACCTGTGAACAATTTGAGTACAGTGGTTGTGATGGTAATAGAAATCGCTTCCAGGATCGTGCCAGTTGCGAGAGTAAATGTCAACGCAGACCACAACCTCAACCGACAATACCAACAGAACCCCCTGAACCACCTACAGAAGTTGTACCCAGTAGTCCAATCTGTTCTGCTCCACCAGATGCTGGTCCATGCCGCGGAGATTTCACTGCTTATTATTTCGACGGGCAAGAGAAGAGATGTCAGGCATTTATTTATGGAGGATGTGAAGGAAATGCGAATAGATTCCAAAGCGAGGAGCAATGCGAACGACTATGTGGCCGATTCCAAGGACAAGGTAATTTTACCCCACCTTCCCCTATTCTGAATGAATATTTCCTATTTTTATGAATTTTTCCCTGCACTTCGTCATCATTTAATCCTACCTCAATACTGAATATTCATTTGGTATGTTCAGACATGTGCAATTTGCCCGCCGATGTTGGACCATGTCGTGGAAATTTCCTCAAGTTCTTCTACGATCCAAGTGCTCGGGGCTGTCGTCAATTCTTCTACGGTGGTTGTGATGGTAATGCCAATAGATTTAGTACACTTCCAGAGTGCGAATCGGTTTGTATTCATCGCGAGGAACCTGCACCCGCTGGTAATGATACTGCTCTCAGTCATCTCGGTAAGTCTCATTCTTGAGAGATTAATAAATTATTTAGCATGCTTGTATGACATTAACAAGGACTTAAGGCCCGGATGGAGTGCGTAGGAAACAATACGTCGATAATTTTCGAAAATTCAAGATACTCCATCTAGGCCTTAACTGAAGTTTGACATGTTCTTAATTAATAATTAACACGTGTGTTTGTTATTTAACCTTGGGTGATGGTACAGAAATTTGCCGAGAACCAGTTGACGTAGGTTCTTGTCCAACTGGCAGTTACAAAAGATTTTACTTCGATGAGGACCGTCAAACTTGCATGGCATTTGTTTACACTGGGTGCGGTGGTAATCGTAACAGGTTTAAGACCTTTGAGTCTTGTATGCACATGTGCTTTAGAAGTGAGCATCGAATTACCAATTTTTTTTTCTTCAGATAACTTGATAGTTATATTACTTTGAGGATGTTGAAACGATATAGATATTTTTACCTCTTCATATAAGTTAAAAGCATCACCCGATTCAATAGCAAGATAGTGAAAGAAGATAGACGTGTGTTTTTACATCAGTTATCTATTGGTTTACAAAATTTTTAAATTTCAATTCCTGCTCATATATTCCCAATTTTTGTGTATTTTATGTAAGAAGCTAAATTCCTCATTTGATGAATTTTCATAATTTCAGCTTAAACGCTTCAACATCCTCAATATTTTTCCTCTTCCATTGAATCAATGAGACAGAGGACCTCTATTTTCTCTATTGAATTGAAATTAAAATCCATCTACCAATTTATTCTCGAACTGAAGGAAAACGCTTCATTAATAAGGATTGCATGTTTGCACGAAAGCCAATGAAACCAATCATCCTCTAAAAAAGTAAATTCTAAAATTCTAGCAAGCAACGAAATCGACGTAGGTGATAAGACTCAATCGAAGGATCCATGTGCAGAAGCCAAAGAGGAATGCAATCAATTGCGCTGTCCGTATGACAAGGAAGAGTTCGTAGACGATCAATACTGCGGAAGATGTAGATGTTTTGATCCCTGCAGATCTGTTAATTGTCCAGAAGGAACACGATGTGCCATAACTCTCGTAGCTTCAGCTGACGGTGGAACTGAATACAGAGGTCATTGTCGTGCCGTAACGAAACCAGGAGAGTGTCCGGTTGTCTCTAACAGTACGAGATGCGAGGAAGAGTGCCGTAGTGATGCTGATTGTCCTGATGATAGAAAATGTTGCAACAGCGGCTGCGGTACTTCTTGCTTGGAACCACCACGGGAGAGACCGGAATATACGCCACCACCTTACGTCACACAGGTTCCTATCAACGATGCTGAACCAGTTGCAATACAAGAGCCAGAAGAACCAGAGGTCAGTGGAGAGGAGGGTGGCATGGTCACCATGAAGTGCACTGCAACTGGTAATCCTAAACCAACAATTACGTGGAGAAAAGACTCTCAAGTTGTAAGTACACCACGTTTTTGCCAATGGGTGAATGTAAATTGATTTTTTGAATTATCCTCCCAGATTCGCGCTGCAGAAGAAAGAAAGACTATTCTTCCAGATGGCTCTCTGCGTATCACCAATCTTTACGTCACTGACGCAGGAACATACATTTGTGTAGCTGAAAATGGTCTTGCACCATCAGCAAGAACTGAATACAAATTAGCAATTACAGGTAAGTTGAGATATTTTATTTGGAGACGTTTTTGTCTTCAATGGTGATGGATTAATGAGTAAATAACTCGAGGTTTCTAATAGTCTGTATAACAATTGAATGTTGTCTTTCTGAAAATAATGAACTAACTTTATTCAGTAATGAAATTGTAAGCTGAGATGATTCTGGAAATTGCACTCCTCACAGATATGTCGAAAAGATTCATACATAAATTCCTGCAGGTTTGCTTATTTCCAAGATAATTACAAATTCTCTTCTACTGTTTCATCACTGAATTGTTGATTAATTTGATTGCAAGGCAAAAGAAAATATTAATTTTTTCTTTGCCATTATAACTCTAACTGGGTTGATTGTAGCATGTTTCTATGTTTTCCTATAACAACAGAACCTCATGAGCGGTCAACTGCTATTGTTGGTGAGCAGAATAGTCACGTAACTGTAACAATGAATGCTCCAACAACATTGTACTGTTATGCAATGGGTTGGCCAAGACCAGCGGTAACCTGGTGGCATGGTGATAAAATGCTTCCACTGCATTCTGAGAATTATGAACAAAATCCCGAGTACTCACTATTAATACGTTCTGTAACAATCACAAATCTTGGTGTTTATACATGCCAAGCATACAATGGAATTAAACGTCCGGCTTCTTGGTCAGTTACACTGCAGGCAATTGGTCCTGTTTATAATGTAAAACCTGAGCATCGGCGATATTTACAATATTTGGTACAACCACCGAGAAGGCCTACGGTTGATCGACCACAATATCCTTACAGACCAGCAAGAACTCAAGCACCCGATTACAATCTAACTTATGCACCAATTTATACTCTTGCACCACCTTTCGTACCTCCTCCTGTTATTCCTCTAACCGAGCCACCGCCTGCTAAGTTCAAAGGTGAGAAGGGTTTTCTGGAATGATTTAATATACAGCTCCGCTTATTCTAACTCATTGAGAACAGACATATTTTCTTATTTCAACTTTTCCGCTATCCCCTCCCGGATAAAAATTATGAGATCTGCTCAATATGATTATATATGGAATTTCCATGCATGGTCATATATGGAAATTTGCCGTACATGTACGATCTGAACATCTATGGACATATATGACAATATGTTCATATATGATACATGAACGAATATTATAATATGAACATATATGATAATATGATGCGAACTAATTTCATCACATCCATTAGTCGTGTTCGTTTGAGTCCAAAGTGAGCCAAACATTTCGAAGTGATTGGTGCATGCGTCAATTCGCAATGCGTCACTTTGAGCCGTTGGGTTCACTTCGGACCCAAACGAAGTTATAATTTATTAGAGCTTTTGCTGATCACGATTGAATATTTTACCCTGCAATAAAAGACTGACAATTTTCTTCATACAGTACCAGTTGCCGTAAACGTAACAGCATCGGGAACGGAGTTTCCAGTGGGAAGTGAGATCAGCATTGGATGTGCGGTTGACGGATATCCAATACCTAGAGTACTTTGGTTCAAGAACGACGATATGATTCGGACTGATGGACGAGTCACGATTTCTGGTAAGATTTTCATATTCTTCGTATAGAAAACAAGGAAAACAGTTCTGCAATTGGCTGCAGAGGAGTTCTGAAGATATGCGTGTTTCAGTTTCGGAAAAATAGGGAATGGTTGATTTAGAACCTGATCGAATAATTCGAATATAAAAAGCATCAGACATCGTTCAAGATAGAAAGTTGAGATTAGTGATGGCATTGATGCTGCTACAAAAAAAAAGTTGAAAAAATCTTATTGACAACAAATTTATGGAATTATTTGAAATGCTTGATAAACAATTTTTTCATAGTCAATTATAGCGATATTTTCCAGATTTATAAAGCAAGTTATCCATAAGTCACTGCTTCATGTTCCCAGAAACATTTGTTTGAACTTTCTTGTTTCTTAATGATTACAGAATCGAATAGACTCACGATCACCAACGCAGGATATAACGACACTGGTAGATATCGTTGCGAGGCTGCGAATGAAAATTCAAGTGCTTACCAAGAAATAGAGATCAATGTAGCAGGTAAGTGAATAACCAGAATGTAACAAGTGAATTTCATAATCAAATATTGAAAGAAGATGAGTCGGAAAAGTTGTTATCAATTCCTTTATTAACAATACTTTAATTTTCGAACTTATCTTCCTTCATGACTTCATTACTGAATTACAAACCGAATGAATCACATGAATAAAATTTTATTAAAAAACTTTCCAGGAATCTATATTCATCCAGACTGTCAAGACAACACATTCTTCGCAAAATGTGATTTAATAGTAAAAGCAAAGTATTGTCAGCACAAGTACTACGCTAAATTCTGCTGCAGATCGTGTACGGAAGCTGGACAATTACCATCAGCTGGCCCACATTTATCAAAATTAACTAGAAGAAAAAGATCAGCAAAAACATTATTCTAAATTGCTGAACACGAGTCTATTTCATTCTCGTCCAGTTCAAAAATAATATCATATCAATCATGATTTTCGCATTACTTTTGCATGCAATTGAAGCTTTTCGAAAGAAATGAACTGAACGTAATCGAGTCTCGTTCACTGCCAAAGCCTTAGAACGTTTATGCATAGATACTTTTAAAGTACTCAATGATAAAAAAATAATTTTTTCCTCTTTTTTTTGTTTTCACTGAGGAGCATCGAGGAAATTAACGTATGAATGTATACACGATCTGATGCTGATCACCTAGTCGATAAGGAGCCACCAATTCGGTCTCAATTCCTCACCGATTACTGAACTTTGTAAAATGCCTTTATTTACCCCTCATTTTTTCACAACAATTTTGAATGATAAAAAATGCTAGATAGTTACTTCGGTTCGCGGTAGAAATTTTTCTCGCTTTCATTTTTTACTTTTTATTAGAAAAAAAATTATTTTTTAGTTTTTTTCTGCTTTCCAGTGAAATCCGATGGAGAGTAATATCAAAAGTTATCAGATTAACTAAAAAAACACTTGTACGTACTTTTATGCACGTTATATTGTATATGAATATAGTTTATATTGTACGTTATGACAGTTGATATTTCCGGTAGTTGAAAAAAGCCATTTTTCGTAATTTTTTTCACCTTTTTTAGCCATTTTTCGTGGCTCTTATCAAACTCTATTAATATTATTCTTCTGTTCGCCAAATAAAAGTTCTACTGCTTTTGATTTTTTCGATAAAAATATCATGTACAGTTTTATTTAAACAAAAATGAAGGAGAAAATGAAAAACTAGAGATAAAAATAATAATGACACATTTAGTGATAACTTTAGGAATTCCTCATGAATTTATAATTATTAATAAGTGTACACTGTATAATCCAGAATTAATCAGGATGGAATTAATTTTAGAGTAAAGTGTAGTTGTTTAGACAGTACCAAAAGCATTTATTAATGTTAAGTCATTTCAAATATTAATTTCTACGTCGTAAAACACAAGAAAGGAAAAACAAATAGTTAATTGTGTTAAGAGGTCAGTTTAACTCAGGTAACTACTTTCTTATCGTGAATTTGGTAGCACGTCTAAATATTATGGTATGTAATATTACTCTCCAAAATATTACAAAAAAAATTACTGTCAAAAATATTATGGCAAAAAATATCATTTAGAAATAATCATTATGGATAAAATTATTTCGTGAAAATTATAAATTCTATTATGGCTTTATTCTATTCATAGTTATTCAAGATAATCTGGAAATGTTGCTTCATTTCATTATTCATTATTCAAATGTCTCCGTTATACAGTCGATTCTCCTTTTTCCGATAATTCCTTTTTTCGATTAGATTTCAATTTTTTTTCGAAATAATATAATAAAATAATATTTCAATAATATATTACGATATTTTGTCATGTTTTTTTTTATATAGTGATATTATATCGTCGCCGTAGAATCAAAAGGG